>CAHIKZ030001146.1:0-27500 GCA_903632075.3 Acanthosepion pharaonis
TTATTTTAGGTGGGGATGTTTGAAGTATATTGTTGAATAGTATTTGGAAGGAAGCGGAATCCCAATCATAAACAGGAAATTGGTATAAAATTCTACTCCCGTTCAAAAGACAAAGGAGGAGTGTGAACCGGACAATAGGTGAACCTCTCTCTCTCTCTCTTATTTATATATATATATATATATATTATATATATATGTGTATATTTTCAAATGGTATTTTAGTGGATACTTGTATTTAAAATAAACGTAACATTTTATCTTAAATTGCGTGTATTATGTCTACCGGCCAGCGCATTCAAGAAATGTTAATAAAGAAAATGTACTCTCCGGCAGGGGCCGAACCCGCCGGCGTCCCCCTTTGCAGGAGAAACTACCGCTTGATCTGGTGTGCTTTACCCTTCGGCTACAGAGAGCGTCACAGTTTCAGCAATGCTCTAGTTTTCCTTTGGCTGGTCGTAACTCTACAGGCTTACGATTATGTCACATTGAAACACCAGTTCTTGTACGATCACCGAATTTAAGCAATGTCGAGTCTGGTCATTTCCTAGATGGGTAATCGCTTGGGAATACCAGGTGATGTAAGCTTAGATTTTGGGTTATGGATAACGACTCGGAATTGGAGAGCTGAGTTCTAATTACTGTCAGGTTCATTATATTCACTCTTGGGAATCGTATTAATCCACTCCTTCTCCTTCACATCGATGGGCTTGTAGGACTTGTATCAGTAATTCATTATGTCTCAAACGTTCTAAAAATATTCTCTGGCTTTAAATAACTCGAAAAAGCGGACAAACCGTAAAACAAATCAATTAAACAATCTGAAGTATCGGGTGTAACAGAAAAATTGTCTAATTGTTAAATTAAGCTTTGAACCGTTGTAACTTAGAAATGATTAAAGATATCTTACTGGAATTATTCGAAGTTTATATAACACTTGGAGTTTACTTTGAGCAATAAGAATGTATAATTACTCTCCATGTTTAACAGAAGAATAGTGAAGAAATCAATCATAAACGAAAATGACATGTTCATCATTAATTAATCTTACTTATTATAAAACGCAGATTGTGTGTGTGTGTGTGTCTGTACGTTTATATATTGGATCGGATTTCCTAGATTTTTCAACCGATTTCAACAAAACTTCACAGGACTGCGTAAAATTACCTTGTGGTGGTTCTGACAGCGCCAAAAATTGGAAAAACACAATTGTTTTCACACAAAATCAATTTGCAAACACGATAAAACACCATTCTGTCACCAGAATGAAAGGGGGACAACTTATATCGAGTTTTACTTATTATAAAACCCAGGTTGTTTGTGTGTGTTCATTTATATATGGGATCGGATTTCCTACATTTTTCCACCGATTTCAACAAAACTTCACTTTTTTTTGACAGGCAATGTTTCTTATTGTCTTGCACATTTTTCTTTATTTTTACATTCACACTGCTTTAAAAATTCCATTTAAAAGACAATTGTTTATAATAAAATTCTATTCAATCAATAGACTCATAACGATTGAAAACAATGTTTTTGTTTGGGTTTGACCAATTCGTAAAAAACAAAAACAAAAAATAATAAAGACATGCGTGTCCGTCAACCTTAAACCTTAATAATCTTTGTCAATTTTATTTTTCAGTCTTTATGATGGTGGATACTTGATCTATCTCTTACTGTTACATCCCCGGGCAACGCCGGGCTCTACTGCTAGTCATAGCTAAGGATCGGAAGCTCCTGAAACATTGACATGAAGTTCAAATATATATATATATATATATATATATATATTATTTCTGGATCATTTTCTAAGTTCCCATCCTCGAGTAACAAAGTGCCACACACGTTTCACGTACGATTTCTGATTCAAGTCTTTTATTCACTGCTCTTTGGGCTGCCATATCTGAAACTCTTTTCTCACGTGAATTGGAAATGAGGTCTAAACAGACAAATATATGTTCACATTTCGATAAACACACTTTAGTTTATGTCATGCTTCCTTCTATATCACGACGTTATCACGTCTTTTTTAATTCCTTCCCATAGTGGGTGTAACTAACAAACAAACAAAAAAAATGGTACGTGTCAGTTTTGTTGTGTTTCGTCCAAACTTTGTGGTCGTATATTCATTGAGTAACCTGTGTGGTACAAATTTGTGATCAATGACGCATAAAAATCAATCACACTCAAAACGTCAAGTTATTACTTTCCCACTGTTGATTTTATTGAAACGAATGCCAAGTTCATAATACGATGGCATTCATGAATTTGTACGCAAATGACAGTACTTCATAATACAATCATATGAGTGGTAAAGATGATTTTACAATAAAACTGTACAGCGAACATATCACTAAAAATGTATTGAAAATCAGGAAGAAAGGGATAGTCAGTAGTCAATAATTCATTACTGATACCATCGGGCATTTATATGTATAATATAAATGGATTGCATAAATGGATTAAAATCCGGAAGAGAGGGATTATCAGTGTTCAGGAATGAATAAATTCTTAATAGAATAGAGCTTTTACACGTACAATTTGAATGTATTGCCAATGCTTTTACCATAGAAAAACCGGTTCCCATACTGAAGCAATGTCGAGCGTGGTCAGTAATGGGTAACCGCTTGGGAATAACATGTGCCCTTAAGTTTAAATGTGCATTTGACGCAATGGATAATGGCTCGGAATTGTTAATCGGAGAGCCGAGTTCCAATTCAATCGGGTTCGTCATATTCACTTACACGCAAATATCTTTGGGAAAGGTATGAATCCACCTCTCCCCCACTATGAGTTAATTAGTAAGACTTGTATCACTAAATCATTATTATCTAGAAAATTCTTACAATCTAAAAATATTTTCTGGCTATAAATAACCTGCAAATATTTGATAAGTTGTAGAATATGAATGAATGAATGAATGAATCAATATTAAAATTCTGGAAGAATTAGAGTCAGTTGTTAGGAATTAATGCAAGTATTACTGACAGAATAGGATAGTTTTTTCTATAGATCGTCAATTAATTTACTATATAAAAACTAGAAGGATCTATAATAGTTCGTGGACTTTAGAAGTTTAATTGCCTGAAAAACTGTTTCCAGGAAACATTTTATAAATTTCATTTGACAGTAAAGCTAACCGTTCGGTCTATGAATGTCAAATATTTCCTTATAAGGAAACGTCTAATTTCTTTTAAGGGGGAACTCTTGTAGTTGGCAAATGAAGCTGAAGGTGATTTTAATCTTACAAATGGCTATTAATTATTTCACACTGATATCCTTAAATCTGTGTTCCCTGGCAGGGTCACGTCCTGTAACAACCTGATGACTGTCCTACCAGAGTCATCAACCAGTTTGACCCGTAATCTGCATACTGGAGACGACCACTAACCCGCTAGCAAGATGTCGTCCGCCAGGACCTACAGGGTTAATCTGGTGCTGGAGGATGTTCCTCCGTGAGCGCTGGAGGGACAAGGTGGTTCTGGAGGGCTCAACCCCTTCTTGGCATGAGATTTAGCAGCAGCAGCATTCATAAACATTTGCAATAAAGTCCAGCAATGGGAATCGTTGACATAAAACAATGTCTGCCACCAGAGTTTATTTATTTGGCAGACTTTCGCGGATATTATTCGTGGAAAATTCAGCGGGTAGTGTTAATAAATACTAAACACTTCAAATACTAAACACTTCAAATACCTCGGTGCAGGAATCAGTTTTAATAAAGTTCGTATAGGTGATAAGGAAAATGAACATAGAGTAAACTGCATTAGGGGTAGTTTCTCACAATACCGCATGTTGCTACAAAACCAAAACATTAACCTGAAAACTCGAATCATGTTCTTAAATAGCCTTGTCAAATCGTGACTTTCACACGGAAGCCATTCATGGCTCCAAACCCTGTTTAGAAATATCAAAACTGTCAAAGGTACATAACCGCTTCACAGGCCAACATCGACTCTGAGACCTGGGAAACCATTGATGTAAATCGGCTTTCTTGGCGTAGGATCATCCGAGGTGGGAGCCTAAACTTGCAAGTCTAATCGCCAACAAGAAGAGGAACTGAGACATGCTGTCAGGAGGGCCCGACTCACCCAGCCACGTCCACGACCCGCACTCTTCCATGACTCCTGCTCACATCTCTTCAGTAGTAGCCTGTGCGTTCACAGTTATCTCGGTCGTCACCACCAGAGTGGAGAAAGGGAAGAAGGGTTGACGATCCCGATGATCCAATGCGATCAGGTGCCTAGTTGATATAACCGCTTTCTCAGATTAAAGATTAAGCAATGGCTTCGGGCTAATGAACCCTGTAAGTTTTAGAGAGCACCATAAGGCCATAATCATGATGTTGACGTTCCACACTACTCCAAACAAAAAGCTAGGAAGGAAATCCTCAATATTGGAAAGAGCAATAATAGTGGACTTCAGAAAAATATTTTTCTGAGAAATTTAATAAAAAGATTTTATAAATTTCAACCGAATGTAGCCTTGGATATTCGGTCAATGAATGTTGAATGTTTCCTTATAAGGAAACGGCTAATATTAACATTAACATTATTATTACTGAACAGTTGAATTAGTTACAGTTTCTGTGTTTCTGACGATGTAGTATATTAAGATCAAGATTTTTAAGAAGGGGTGATTTTTTTAATCGATTTACTCTAAGCAAGGTAATAAAGCCACTAAGACGCGGGGGGGGTTATTGAATGTTAGAGAATATAAGAAATAGTAAACATAATCAAAGAAAGAGATCAGGAATTAAGAAGACGGAATAATAACAATTGATATCGCATTTAAAATTTTGGAGATCAAAGTTGACTGGAATGCAAGAAGCAGGAAGAGCATTCCACAGGCGAGAAGTGCGAGAGAAGAAACTAAAAGGTTTTCCGTTCGCACTACTTCTAGAAATCTATTCATATATATATATATATATATATATATATATATATGTGTGTGTGTGTGTGTGTGTGTGTGTGTGTGTGTAGTTTTGAAAGGTTTTTTTTATTTGTCTGAACAAGCTGAATTACCCGTAGTGTGTTGTTGTGTCGTATCAACCACAATTGGAAATCTGAAATCTTTCCATCTGTTTTAAAGTTGTTTTTATCTATATATGTTTGACTGGGTACGATAGCGGGAAAATCTTGATATCATTGATTTATTTATATCCTAGTTGTAACAATGCCGCCATAAAATGATTTTGCAACTGAATTTAACGTCTAAAATATCAATAGGTTTTCGTGTTTTCTTCATATTCAGTATTTCCAGAATATTAATGTATTTATTTGAGCATCCATTGGAACGGATCGTCACAAAGCCGGGTTTAAAGTAGGAATCACACGTCGATGAGATTGGTTAACAAAAACTGCTTTATTCCTTTGACGACTCAATTTTGGGAAGCCAACGACATAAGGGTCTGACCTTGAGTAGCCCTTTTTAGTGCAATAGGAGGGTTGGTGTCTGGATGGGTTTAGAACGACCCCTTGGTAATGGATTTTGGCAATTTGAACTTCCGTTCCCCAAAACAAATGACTTTCTCAGAAATAAAGTTAGGAGAATTTGTTATTTAAAAACGTGTCATACACAAAGTACGTCTTTGTGTGTATATCTATATATATATATATATATATATATATATATATATATATATATATATATATATATATGTGTGTGTGTGTGTGTGTGAAGAAATATAATTTTAAAGTGTACTATATTTATGGGATAAAGTGCTCAATATCAGAGATAGAGCGTATGTAAATATAAATATAAAAGTGAACATTGAAGTCAACACTCAGGGCGACAGGCTGTTTTCATTCTAGACGCAATCGTGGGGCTGAGTCTAGCATGAAACAGCCTGTCGCCTGAGTGTTGACTTCAATCACTTTATTTATATATATATATATATATATATATATATATATATATATATATGTGTGTGTGTGTGTGTGTATATATAGATCATATTAAATTTCACGCTCTCTGGCAGAATTTGGACCTGCCCCCTCTGGGCAGAGGAAGCTATCGTTAAATCCAAGGTGCTTTGGCAACCTGAGCTACAAAGAAGTAATTAGTTCGTATATATATATATATATATATATATATATATATATATATATATATATATTATGACTTTAAACGTTATTTTTAGTGGATACCCATATTTGAATAGACGCCCCGATTATTTATTATCATCTATTGAAATGAATATTCCAGAAATCTTATTAAAGAAAAATGCGCTCCCTCCAACAGGATTCGAAACAGTGTCCCTCTTTGCAGGGGGGAAACCGTCGTTTGATCCGACGTGCTTTAGACCGACCCGGCTACTAAGGGCGGCGTCGATAAAGTGTGGCCCAGTTTCTAAAAACTTGATGCATAGAATCTGTTTATTTTTAACGTGGGAATCAACAAACTCATCTATTGGTTGTAACATCCTTTTTGATAATAGATGGACTGAGAACAAAGTTTGGCCCAGTGATCTAACGACATCTCGAGTCAAATGCTGAAAGCTTTTTATTTGACGAGTGACATATACTTTTAGTGAACCCGTGACCTCGACTGGGAACAAACGTTTCGAATGCGGATAGCGAACGACTTTAATGAACACACAAAAATAGAAAGAGATGAACGACATACAAGGCTTTTCTCACCGGGTTTATTTAACCCTAAAAGATCTAGAAGTCCTACCAGGTTTTATTTCTGATGGACGTTATCTTAATATATGCTACTTTGATGGCAGATTTAGAAGGGAAACTGCAAGAACTTTTCGACAAGCTGGATACAAGATTAACACCATGACACCATGTTGATATAAATAAAGGAAGACAGGAAAAAAGGACTAACAACCAATTGCAAGAAGGCGGAATATATGGTTGTCAGTCAAAAGGGCCATCCAAGATATGAACTACAAATTAGCGATGCCAAAATCAAGACAGTTCAGAAATTTAAATATCTAAGAAGTGTTTTATCAGGTGATGGAAAATATAACACCCAATTTCGAAAGCACATTGAAATAAAAAAAAAAACAAAAAAAAAAAAAAAAAAAACAATGTACTTTTTTTTTAAATGAATTCACCACAATCAAGGCGATAATGCCCCTGAGACGCCAGAGCCTATTGGGAGTGAAAGAGAAGATTTTAGGAGAAATTCGAATCCTAATCTTAAAGAGGAAAAAAACCTCTATTCCAGTTCAAAAGGAGTGTGAACCGGGCGATAGGCGAACTTATATACTAAACATTTAGAGATAAATTAGAAAATGTGTAAAAGTGACATCGACGTTATCTGAAGCTAATTGACACAAACTTATGACATGCGTAGTATGTCTTAACGAGGCATGGTGGAGTAATGGATAGCTGCTCGGGTTGAAGAATCTGGGAGATCTGAGTTCACTTACCCTTGGGAAAGACACGAACCCTCTTCTTCTCCCCAGCTATGGGTAAATAGCAATATAAAGGTAATATAAAGCCTTGGCGGTAACCTCTCTAGGAGAAGGAAAACTCTGAATTCGAACCGACCTGGAGAGGGATGGGCTCCGTCAGGCTAACTGCTGCGGTACGTGTGGCTCCCCTACAATTCGGATTCACGGCCGTCACGGGATTCGTTATCCTGATCGTGATGTCTTAAGTAAGGTAAGAATTCACCCTTAACGAACAACTCGTTAAGCAATAAGAAGTAGCTATACTACGTCTATTCCATAGTAATTATAACAATTAAAAAAGGTGTATGCAAATGTATCAATAGTTCTGGGACAGAGATAATAATAATATTGAGAGATAGTAATAATATTGATAATAATGCTTGTCGGGGGCGGGTATAAGTAGCAGCAGCTCCACGCAGAGACCTGTACTCAGATAGAGAAAAAGCTGAGTAAATGCCCAAAAATAAAAAGAGGAATACGACAAGGATGAGTCTTCTCGCCGGATTTATTCAACTTATGCTGAGAGGCGACACCACAAAAAACTAAATACCTACCAGGATTTGGGCATAGATGTACTGATGGAAATTCTAAAGAGAGCCGTGAGAACTATTAAACAAGGTAGACGAGGAGACCAAGAAGAAAATAATAATGATTTTCTGTTAAAGGAAAGCAGGAAAAAGGGACTAACTATCAATTGCAAAAAAAAACAAAAACGAATATATGTTTGTCAGTAAAAGAGACTAGTTACGCGTGGCGTATCGAGGAACTCAAAATTAACCAAAAGTAAGTTTTTGTCTTGCGTCAGCCTAGCTGATGGAAGGCAAAAAAACTTAACCCTAATTCAGATGGCAACATACAGGAAAGCAACTCAGTGTCTTTTTCCGGGCTAACCATTTCCACTGACAATTGCTATGTCTGCTCTTAGACAAGTCGGTCATTCTAGACAATTTACCTCGACAAAATCTATTTCCCACATTTATAAGTTTACCTTTCGCCCTTTTATCAAATATTGTTGCTCCATCTGCCTTACCGCCTCTGCTATATATCTAGAGATTCTTGACAAAAATTTAAAATAAATCGGCAACATTATCGGAAATGACCTGGCACCACGGCTTCTGCCACTTTCTCACCACCGTAACACGAGACCGGTTGCCTCTTCTATAAATATTTTCATGGTAATTGTTCTGATCCGCTTTTCACGTTGGTACCGCGACTTCACGAATTTAAGCACAGTACTAGGTTGGCAGATAGGTCACATCATTCCAATGTTGAAATAGCTACTTGTGACCGCAAGTTCTGTCCTAATTGTTTCTTCTTTTGCACGTCTCACCTATGGAATTCTCTTTCCTATCAACGTTTCTTGCCGTTGGCGATCATAGATCTCCACAATTTCCTCGCTTAATAAATTTTGTCATTTTGTTATCTTTCTTAAAACTTGTTTCGCCCTTCATTTACTTAAGTTAGTTATGTTGGTTATTGTTTTTTCTGTCCCCCAATCTGTCTTGTGAGCATCAAATTTTCTAAGCCTTCTTTCTTCATTATGTGACCTAGAAATTACAACTCTTTGATGTCTTTTTGTTTCCATTTTCTCTAAAATTTCGATCACTTGTTCGGTCCATGGTATTCTCCGCATCCTTCTGTAGAATCTTGTCAACTACGATCTTCAAAAACTTAAATGCAATGTCAATCTTCATCTTCTGTGCCTTTGAATCCTTTTCCTATATTGTCTTCCTCCTTTTCTTTCCTATATTGTCTTCCTCCTTTTCTTTCCTATATTGTCTTCCTCCTTTTCTTTCCTATATTGTCTTCCTACTTTTCTTTCCTATATTGTCTTCCTCCTTTTCTTTCACTCTCACTAACCCATTTGATTCTCATGGCTTTTCATGGTTTTAAAAATGTGCCGAAATTTAACAATATTTGAGTAATGTCCTTTTAATAATTTCACTAAAGCTACTAAGTCGCAAGGGATTACTAATGAATATGAGAAAAGGAAAAACATTAGTAAAGAGAAAGAAAGAGAACAATAAAAGAATAGGAATTTGTAGGGGTATTATTATTATTATTATTATTATTATTATAAATAAATATAAAATAATAATAATAATAATAATAATAATAATGAAGATTATAAATAAAATAAAACAATAATATAAAAACGTTGTAAATATAAATTAAATAAAAATTAAAAATAATTAAAACTCTCCCAGCATGCAACAAAACTCTTTCTGGCGGAAATGCGGACATCCCACCAAAAGACGTTAAATTCACTCTCTTCACCACGACGCCCTCGTGGGAGGGTGACTTAATATCGTCAGTAGTTCAAGTCTCGACCGGCTGATCGGTTGAACACTCTGCCTTCGGGCAGGGAGGAACCCGAAAGAGGCTACGCCGAAGAGCGGATTCTCTTTCGGGGAGGTAAACTGACTCTGAACCCGTTTATACGGGTTCAATGGGCATATTTTTGGCCGAGCCCACGGGCTCGGTGGTCCCACGTTAAACCGGCCTTGTGCCACATGATGCCCTCGTGTGTGTGTGTGTGGGGGGGGGGGTGACTGAATATCGTCAGTAGTTCAAGTCGAGTCAGGAGTCGAGTCAGAGGCAGTCTGAAATAGAGTCGCGTTCAGACATTTACTACAAGACATTGGAATAATGATACTGGTCGAGACTATATTGTTCTCTCTACTAAACCTGATTGTTCATACTAACACTTCTACTTCTCTGTATATATTCCTGTTTGTAATATATCTGTTGTTATTCCAGACCTGTGTTCTTGGTTCTACATTGGACTATCACCGTGGTGCAAGGAACCGGACCATAACAAATAATAACTCAGCATAGTCTGGCACATGACTATAAGAATCGAGCTCTCAGTAAACTAACTTGTTAACTCTTCCTCTACGGCAGAGATCCTCCTGTTCTTCTTGTTATATCATTGTGTGCAAACCGCCAATCAGTAAAGTCTTCTTTTATGTGTCGTATTAATTCTGGACGTGGGTGATCATGTTCTGACATACGTTTATACAAGCTCATTAGGTACTCTACTCACTGTCTCCTTCTGTTTTTCTTGTCTTCAATATGCCCTGTGAGCGTCAAATTCTCCGAGCCTTCTTTCACAATTATGTGTCCTAGAAAAAAACATCCTTCGAAAACATCAGAAGACAAATAGAAGAGATGAAGAGAGCCCAAAGAAAAGACAAAGCTCTCCATCCTCTGAAACCTCCTACCCTACGGTGGCCGCGGACGTCCCTTCAGATGCAACCCATTTTGCACAGAAGGAAATGTCGATGGGCACCCGATACTCGGCAACGAGTTCCGCCAACGACGACGATGCGCTGAGCGGATTGCGTTTTGATCATTTTTGATAAGCCGGGCCAATGTCTATCAATTGACTCAAGTATAAACTGAACTAGTTTTGACTCAAGTATAAACTGGACCTATGTTGACCGTTTGACTCAATGGTCCAGTTGACTTACGTATAAACTTGACCAATATTTATCATTTGACTCAAGTATAAACTAGACCAATGTTTATCATTCGATTTACATATAAACTGAACCAGTTTGGGCGAAATATAAAACGGACCAGCGGTAGATTTGGCCCTTCCAGCATATCTTTCTTCACTTTCGTCCAGTCGCAAATTAATTGATGGATCGTCTCAGTGTTTCTCGGGTAGTCCTTTCGAACAAGCTTGCATCGTCTGGGCCCAAGAATTACTTTCTCTCCCACTAGACACATCAAAACGAAAAAGCTGCGATAAAATAAAATGCGAGACAAATTTTACTAATTTGCGTTTTCTCTCTGGATCAGCATCGCCTCGCCTGTCTACTATCTGCTTCACAACCGAGTAGTGGCGCCTGGCTCAACGCAATGCCCTCTTCATCTACCGGTACCCTTGTAGATGATGAGTGTACTCGGGTCGGAGTCGTGATCCGCCTTGGGCTCAAATTATGTGAGCGTCACAGATGCAGATGTAGAGCTTCCATCGATGAGTTTGGTTTGCATCCTCTCTCCTGTCGTCGTAGTGCCGGCCGCTTTCCACGGCATGCAGCAATAAACGACATCATCAGTAGAGGTTTGGATGCAGCTGGGTTCCCTTCCCAAATCGAACCCGTAGGCCTCGATCGTGGTGGTGGAAAGCGGCCGGATTGCATTACCATTTTCCCTTTTAGAATGGGAAATTCGTTGATTTGGGATGCGACTTGTGCGGATAAATTTTCGGTCGGTAATTTGATCAGGTCCGCGGTTGAGCCGGGGTCCGTCGCCCGGGACGCAGAGATGATAAAAATAGTTAAATATTCTTCTCTTGCTGATAGATTTTTTTTTACTCCTGTGGCAGTGGAGACTTCTGGGGTTATTGGCCATCGTTCGATGCCGTTCCTTCGGAGGATTGGCGCGATTGCGTCTCGATTAAGGGACGAGCCTCGTGAAACGGAGTGGCTTTTGCAGCGTGTCTCACTGGCCATGGTTCGAGGTAAGGCTTTCTCCATCATTGCAGCTGGCAGAGGATAGCAAAAAAAATTGTTTATAGTTTCTGGAATTGTCATCAATGGTCAACTGAGTTTGCTTTGTTTCAATAAATATTGCATAGTTTTCAAAAAAACTTATAGAAATTGACTAAAGAAATCTCAGTTATTAGTTAATAACGATTATTCCAAAACAGTTTAAATGATACGATATTTTTTCATCTATTTTCTAAGACGGAAGCAGTTACTTGAAGTGAAAGCGAATGAGAAGTCTTTAGGAGCGGGAACCGAAAACCCAATCCTAAAAAGAAAACAAGAAATAAACCCCTGCTCGAGGGAGGCGTATAAACCGGGTGATAGGCAAACTTATTAATAACTTGCTAATGAGATCGGCACCTCTTAAATTAAGTCAGGGATTTTAGCTTAGTATTCTTGTCTCACAGTCATGCAACGCTCAATCAGAATTGAACTCATTTCCAGAGTCTACGAGATGATCTGACAAACCACGATAATCTTTCATTATTTTTCTTTGCATTAAAACAGTTTGTATCGGAGAAAACACAGTCATATTGTTACTTCTGTAGGCGTGAGAACCATGGCTATTTTAACGATTCGGGAATAGAATTGATTGTAAAGTGGTAACTTTCTCAGGGGAGACAGTTTCAAATAGTCAGCAGGACAAATGGCATGATGCTTGTTATGGCGTGCTCAGAATTATACACGTGTTTATATTTAATTATATGCGCTGAGCGGTTCGCGTTTTTGATGCTCAACGTGGATGCAAAAAGTAAAGGATATTTTTAAGTCCGTCTCATGTCTCGAAAACCTGTTAGAACAATTTTAAGAGGCCGCTGAATGAAAACGCAATTGAAACTTTTTCGTCTTTATATGGAAAAAAAAGCGCAAAGGCTTCGGATAGTTTTATACAGTCATTTTTAAAATAACCAAAATAGGAATTTTCCCATGATTCATAAAAATGTTATTGTTAAAAGATTAGGCTTGTCTTGTAATTCCCATCGTCGCCATTGGCCTGCGACATACAAGGAGCTCGAATGTTGATATTCTTCCTAATGGTTAGACGACATTCTTGGGTCTGTTGGTGTCAACTGCTTTTTAGAAGAAAAATAAATACAATGACGATACATAAAATGAATAAATTATAAAAATGAAAACGTGCTAGTAGTAAACACTTCAAATACATCAGTGTATAAATCAATTATAACAGAGTTAATATAAAGGAATTATGGGTGTTTTTTCTACAATGTAAGTGGTATGGCGATACCGAGCAGTAAAGGCACAACCAAGAAATGTAATTCGTTCGAGCACTTTCCATGGTAGTAGCGATAGAACAGTGAGAGGCTTGCCACGCCCCACCCGTGAGATAGATAGATAGAGAGAGAGAGAGATAAAGATAGAGAGAGAGGGGGGGAGATATTGGGGGATAATTGGTCGCCTACAAGGACTCGGAAACGCTTTTGAATTCTATCGAGACTGTAAAATGAGGACTGGACATTTCCCGCTCAAATATGACAACAATACTCCATTTTCGGTCTCATCCGACTCTTGTAAAGATAGCGGATACCATGAAGTGCCAGTTATTTACTGGAGGTGTGAATATGTGCGTCATATGCCTAGCTATATGCATATTTAGAGTAAGCAACATATATAATAATCTATCAGGCAATACCTTGATTCAAGTTTGGGTCTTCTCTGTTTTGATGCGTTTTTTTTTTTGTGATTAATTTTGTGCCATTTCTCGTGAAAATTTCACTATATTCCAATTTGAATATTTCCATGAATCATAATTCTGTATTTAATGTTTGAATAAGCCCCTTGTGAGTTTCACGATTATAAAAACAAAAACTCACCGCGGAAATAATTTAATATACGTGACAAGGAAACATGACATGGAATAGGCTGTGGTACGTCTAGTTTCGTCCAACACCGCAAATTGCTCCAAACGTAAAAGATTAACCTAAAAATTCGAATCATGTTCTTAAATAGCCATTGTCTGATCCAGAATTTCATATGTCATGTATGGCAGCAAACTCGTTCAAAAATATCTAACTCTATCCGATGTATACAACCGGTATTCCATATCTATGGTTAAAATGGTTTCGATTGAATGAAGCTTGTAGGTTTCAGCGATGGTAATGCTTCTTCGAATCCAATCGTGAATTGTTGCTGCAGAATTATAAAGAATTGTACCAAATAACAGAAATCACATCACTTGAGGACTTTCAACAGCAGCAACAACTAAAATGGATAGCATATCTACCTGGAAGTGAAAATAATGATAAGGTAGTTCCGCCAATGATTGCTAATGTACATAGTTCGATCTTCACAGGTTTTTACTCTTCAGTGCTTGTGCAACGGAACTAAATTGATATCTACTTTGGGTGCCTGCCATTGACTGGGTCATTTCCCGTGTAGAGAGTTCAACCCTTGCCGGCCATTTCCCTATATTGGTCGTGCGACTAAATTAATACCTACTTTGAGCGCCTGCCATACGGCTAAGATCTGCAAACTTATTTTAAATGCTACTGTACGTGTAGACAGATCGATCCCTGCTGGGGCTTTCCTTATAGACGTTGTATGACTGAAATTAATGTCTATACTTTCGATTTTTCCTGAATTTAGCTGAAAACCTTCAAGCTCTTCTGAATTAGAATTTCCTCGAATTTATCCAAGCGCTTCCGAGTTTTCACGAATTCATCCGAGCACTTCCGAATTTTTTCCGAATTCATCCGAGCACTTCCGAGTTTTTTCCGGATTCATCCGAGCGCTTCCGAGTTTTACTGAATTCAGTCGAAAGCTTTAAAATTTTCTCGAATTCATCCGAGTGCTTTCGAGTTTTCCCCGAATTCATCGGAGCGCTTTCATCTGTTCCGGATTCTTTCGAGAGGTTTCGGGTTTTTCCAACTTCAACCGATAGCTTCCATTTTTTTCCAAATTAATCCGAAAGCTTTCAAGTTTTCTGGGCTTTTGACGCTAAAAGTATTATTATTATTATTATTATTATTATTATTATTCCCCTCCTCCTCCTCCTCTTCTTCTTCTTCTTCTTCTCCTTCCCCTCCTCCTCCTCCTCTTCTTCTTCTTCTTCTTCTCCTTCCCCTCTTCTTCTTCTTCTTCTTCTTCTTCTTCTTCTTCTTCTATATCATGTGGTCTTTTCAAGTCGTACGTGATGATGGTTTTTCTCAACTTCTTATCCTTTGTAGCTTTTAGTAAGTTTTGTCTTTTTCCTAACCCTCTCATTCCCTTCTTTATACAAGTTTGGTTAGTTAGGTAACTCACTGTTTCATTACATCTATCTTGCTTCCAGAATGTCCTATGAGTGTCAAATTCTCCAAGCCCTCATTCCTCAATATGTATCCTAGAAAGTTTTAACTTTCTTTTCCTGATTCTAAGCATGTTTCCCTTTCGTTTCTTTTTTCTTAAAACTTCCTCATTACTTACATGCTTTGTCTATGATTTTCTTAATATCTTTTTATGAAACAATATCTCGTAAAATCCCACTCTTACATCTGTGAGGAAATTGTCCAGCATTCACTACCAAATAAGGGCAAATAAGGGATTGATATTTTATAACAGTTAAGCATTTTCTCTGTTTCTAATGAAACTTTCCCGTTTCTTAATATTTTGGTTAATCTTTGAAAGGAATTTTTATTTACTGTTTCTCCTTAAATTTCATCTTTGCTCGCATATTCTGTTTCATTGCATTCTCAGCATCCTTCTGTAGATTTATATTTCTGCCACCAAATATCTCCGGTGAGCAAAAAGGCATTAAGTGTACTAATAGGTCCTTAGATGTTACAGCAAGTCAAAGTTCTGCAGTTAAATGCACCAAATGCAAAATTCTATTTTCTTTTTTTTTCAAGAAACTTTTATCATATAGTTACGTTATGTGTTAATTTAAAAAGTTCGGAGGAGATCTTCGCTATGGTACCTAGACTTTTTTTTAAAAATTTAAGCGTAGTTCTAGAGTGGTATCGAGATTTCATCAACTTAGGATTCAGTTGGTTAGTTGTAGCCATAAATTCTATACTAACAGTTTCACTTCTTGTACTTCTCGCCTGTGAAACTGCCTACTGGATCCATGCTTCCCGGCCAACTTTAATCTTCAAATATTTAAATGTAATGTCAATCGCTATCTACTGTCCTCCTGATTACTCTTTCCTCTACCCGCTCATCATTAATATTTCTATTCCTAATTCCTCCACACCCTGTAACACCTTGTGTCTTAGTGGCTTTACTGCCTTTCTTGTGGAACTCCCTCCCGGCTCTATGCTCCCATCCAACTTTAATCTGCAAGCATTTAAATGCAATGTCAATCGCTATCTACTGTCCACCGGATCACTCTTTTCTCTTCCCGCTCATTATTAATATTTCTATTCCTAATTCTTCTTCACCCTGTAACCAAATGTGTCTTAGTGGCTTTACTGCCTTGCTTGTGGAACTCCCTCCCGGCTCTATACTATCCAGCCAACTTTAATCTGCATTTAAATACAATGTCAATCGTTATCTACTGTCCACCTGTTTACTCTTTTCTGTTCTCGGTTATTACTAATGTTTTTCTTCTTAATTCTGCCACGACTTGTAACCTCTTGTGTCTTAGTAGCTTTACTCCCTTGCATGGAGTGATACCGATTTAAACAATTTTTTAAAATAATATTGTGTGCGTATAGGCTTTATAAAAATGTACTTTTTTTATCTGAATGTGATTATTTTTTTGAAAGTCATTAAGTACCAAAATTGTAATACTAGAGTTTATTCTTATTATTTTAGGTGTGCTAACCTCAACGGCGACGCAACTTAGCATTATTTCATTTACCATTGCATATTGTATGGGAAAACAGAAATCTAACAATGTCTTTTATTCATGATTTTACGCCACAATTCTTTCAATGTTAAGAAGTACAAGTCGATTTTCATGTTGCTTGTTTAGTCATGATGCTTGTTTATTTCACGCAGAGCTTCAGAGGTCAGTTTTCGAAACTAATGACATTATTTACCCTGTTCTCCTCCACTGAGACGGGATGTGATACAAAGTCGGGTTTAACGTCAGGAACCCGAGCACTTACTCATTGGTCTCAGTAGCAATTACCGATAACCCCACTCTCTAGTGCAATGTTTGGGGTGCAGCCTCGGGTAACTGTTTTTCCGGGACCGGGCATGTCACAGTATTTATTTTCCTCAGCTGCGTCTCTGTCCGCAGACAGAGGTTACAACCGAGGCGCACTCGAAGACAGAGACGCAATTGAGAGAGGGTAAACCCTACTCGGTATGGTGAATGCTACACTCAGGATTTCCATCGCTAATTCTCTAACCGATCAATCGCAATAACTTTGTAGGTTACCCAATCATTCCAATTAATTCACCTTTAATCCGGCCTTGTGCCAAACTAAAATAGATCGATGAAATGATCAGCTACATCGTTATGATAGTTGTACACTTATCACTCGAGCAGGGCCGGCGTGTCCTACCCCCCCCCCGAAACACCGGGCAGGGGTGGGGGACGTTTTTTGGAACCCCCATTTTGGCCTCCGCCATTTTTTCAGTACTATCTTATGGCAAGCCACCATTTTTTAATTTTTAAACTGACGTTACATTGTCAGTCATCAACTAATAAAATGCATCGTGTACCTGCATGGCCAGTGCGGTGCGTACTACGCAGGAGCCCCCTAAGAGGTTGGATCCCCAAAGAGGCTAGTTTCAGTCGAGTTATTATTATTATTATTATTTTATTTTTTATTTTTTTGTTTTTTGTCAATTTTACTTTTTTCTACTTAAATTATATTGTTAATCATCAACCATTATGGTTCAATCGACAGGGCCGGTGCCTACTACACAGAACTTCTCAGCCGCGTGGAGCCCCATGTCTAATGGGGAAGTGGTGCAGAAATGCTAATTTCAGTAGAGTTTATTTTTTTAGATTGTAATTTTCTTTCTGAACATTAAATCAATTAAGGGGGGTAATATATCTCGGTAAAATCATTTTTTTATTCTGAGATTATCCACTTTGGAGGATCTCTAATTTTATTATTAATAATAATACTAACCAGAAGTTCACGGCAAGTAATTAAAATAAAATTTCTACTCCCTATTTTTTCACATTTCTAGAAAGATAAAACCGAGAAAATGATCGATTAAAAAATAAAAATTTTGAAAGAATTTTACATATTAAAAATTTTCACGAAAACTAAAATACTGTTTTTTAAAACAAATTTTTAAGACAATCCCGTTTGTGTTGTGTTGTAATCTTTATAAAATTTTGTTTTTCAGCGGAGATGCGTCGACGATTAATCTTTATGGAAATGTAAAAATTTGCGACTTAAACATTTCTTTTCAGGTAAAATTTAGTCATGAAAATATTGGTGGTTATTACAAAAAGAATAACATTTTCTCAGATTTTTTTAAAATGAAAAACAATTTATTATAAAATTAAATAACTAATCAACGTGTACTGAAATTTGCATTTAAACTGGATAAGTCCCTGATTTTTAATAATTTTAAAAAAAGCGCTGCTCTTGCCCCCAATTTTCTTTCGAAGGTTTGTGGTCCCCAGGTTGGGAAACATTGGAATCGACATGTAGTAGAGAGGGGGAGCGTATCACGGTTTAGAAGGGGGCGAGACCCTAGCCTCAGCCCAGCACTCAGGCAAGAGGTGCGTTCGAACTTAGAAACAAACCAATATTTCAAATTGCAATATAATACCAATGAGGTGAATAGACATTGGTGACAAAGAAGACAAACGCATCGAGAAGTTGACATGGAGTCACTCCAAGCCGCTGAGTAGATAAACACCTGATCTTGCACCTGCATCCGGTATTGCCTGCGTAGGAAAGACAATGTTGCCCGGGCAAATGGAGATATAAACAACCGCTTCAGTGATTATATCACAAAGATGTAACAAGAGAATCTATGGTCCGCATGTCGAGCCGTGTACAGACGGGTCCATTCGGAACACTTAGTAACTGAGAGTAAGAGTAACAGAAGGCCCAAGAGACACTCAAAGTAGCGGCTTCCTGAGTCAGGTTGTTGTATGAACCTAAGAGGGAGATTGGGCTTACGAAATCATCACGTTGAAACACCAGTTTCCGTACGATCACCAAAGTTAAGCAACGTCGAGCCTGGTCAGTCAACTCCAAACTAGGGTTACCAGACGATGATTGGATGATTTTTAAACCATCCTTTGGTGATTTTACAATATTTTTCCCAGCTTTTTCTTTGTGGGTTCTTATTAAAATTTTTGATTAGTTCTTTCCCTAGTCGATCTCAGCTCGAGGTAAACTTTCTTCAGGATTTTTAACATCCACCTTAATTCGTTTTCAAAACCACATGACTTAGAAATGGTTGTCTCATGCAGAAACGAGGACATTAGCCGCTTGCATCGAAAGCCGTGAAGAACCACAATTGTCACCTTCCTGAAATCCCATGGCGCGCGCAGGCACGCACGTACACACACACACACACACACACACACACACACACACACGCGCGCGCGCGCATGCACACATATTGTATTTATTTCTATGCTTGGTCGGCTCAGGAGATTTTTGTGGCCTAGCATATGTGCTGATTCCTTAAGTTTGGGAACCAGTAATAAGGAGTGCCAGAGAAAAGCAATGATAACAGCAAAATTGCAATATGAGCTCTGGTAAAAATGGTTGCTGAAGACATTAGGTTTATAATACCCAGAAATTCATACACAGATGTCCTCAAGGACACATGACACAGTGGATAAAGGCGCTGGTTTGATCCAGTGACAAGACCCAAAGACTGTGAGTTCAATACCCGGTTAAGGCAGTGGAGAACTTAGAGAAGGGAATTAACAGGAGATAACTGATAACTGACATCCATTAAACATGGCACGTGGAACTAGAACAGCCTGAACTAGAACAGTGAGCGAAATAAAGGGTTCAGTTCGACATTCCAACCACCGGAGCGTACAACGGCCAAAACGTTGTAATAAATATGGCAACAAAGACCGAATAATGTAAATAATGTACATAATACCTCATCTCAGAAATATAGACAGATACTGAAAGGCCAAAAGGTTGTAATAAATATGGCAACAAAGATGAGGACAATAGTCCGAATAATGTAAATAATGTACATAATACCTCATCTCAGAAATATAGACAGATACTGAAAGGCCAAAACGTTGTAATAAATATGGCGACAAAGATGAGGACAATAGTCCGAATAATGTAAATAATGTACATAATAACTCATCACAGAAATATAGCCAGACTCTGAAGTCGTGGAGAGTTATGAACGTTCTGAGGGGACACGGCACAAAAAGAAGAAACCCATTCGTTTTATTATTTTCTAAAAGAAACCGACTTTATCTTATATGCGTCCAAGAAAGTTCCTGGACGTTTGAAATTATTAAGGTTTCTCAGTTTTCGTTCAAGCTCGTAATAAATATTCTAAATGTATCTATTTAATGACTGCGATGATGTGAATTGTATGAAATAACAACAAACAATTTTCTGAATTTCTCAACAATTAAACTATTTTTATGTCTATGGCCATATCACGTGGATACACCTATTCTCGTCCGACCATCGAAGTTAAACAACGTCGAGCGTTGCCAGTACCTGGATGTGTAACTGGTTGGATGTGTAAGTAATTTGATGGATAACTGTCATACCTATAACTACAGAATGAACTCTTCCTAACACTATGTATACTACGCCTCTCAAGAGAAAGGAACGAAACGGTCGAACTCTCTGCCTCTGAACAGAGAGGAACCCGGACGAGGCTCCACCGAAGGGCAGAGTCTCGTTCGGGGAGGTTGACCAACCTGATCCCGTTTATACGGGTTCTACGGGCATTTTTTGGCCGAACCTAAGGGCTCGGGAAACCCACATTAAACTTGGCCTTGTGCCACATGCAACCCTCGTTGGAGGGTGGCTAGATACCGAATCAAGCCGAGCTTCTCGGCTTGACGGTCGAACTCTCTGCCTCTGAGCAGAGAGGAACCCGGACGAGGCTCCGCCGAAGGGCAGAGTCTCGTTCGGGGAGGTTGACCAACCCCAGTCTGTTTTTACAGTTTCTACGGACATTTTTTGGCCGAGCCTACGGGCTCGGAAAACCCACGTGAAACTCGGCCTTGTGCCACATCTTTCCCTCGTGGGGGGGGAAGTAAATATCGAATCGAGTTGAGCCAATAGTAGTTCACTCCAAACCAGACTGAGAGTCATACTAACACCTTCCACATCTTGTATTATTATTTCGTGTAATATACCTTCGTTATTTCTACTCTTGTGTTCGTGTTGTTCTTCCTTGGTTCTAATCTGGACCATAACAATAACAGTCCTGGATACAAAATCGAAAAGCCAAGTTCGAATTCCAGTCGAGTTCGTTACACTCGCTTACGCACGAATAACCAACGGTATGATATGAATACATCTCTTCACCTCCAGCTATGGAATAAATAGCAGGATAGAATGGGTCCTATAGCCTTGGTTGGCAAACAGTTTATCGCAGGAATCGGAAACGGACATAATCACCCAACCGTGCATCATATATGAGACTTACGTAAGGATTGATATTAAAAAGGTTGGTAATCGCTTGGGTATACCAAATACTTGGATGCTCGAAGGGTGGGATAGATAAAGCCATGGAATGAGAATTATGGAAAGCTGAGCTTAAATTCCAGTCCAATTCTTTACACACGCTCACACGCAAATGATTTTCAGAAAGGTAGGAATCCATCTCTATCTATGGGCTGAATAGCAAGACAGAGTGCATCTCTTATAGCTTTGGTTATCAAAAAAAACCCTGTTCTTTCAGCTTTCTGAGAATCCACTTTGTGCAGACGTTTAATTTAAAAAGAAAAAAAAATCATTTCACCACAAGCAAGGCAATAAAGCCACTAAGACGCAAAGGGTTACTGAGTGTTAGAGAATATGAGAAATAAACACTATTAATAAGAGAGAACAATAAAAGAACAAGAATTTAGAAGACAGAAAATAACGACTAACATTGCATTTAAATTTTTGAAGATCAGTGCTGACTGGGAAGCAAGACGCTGGAAGAGAGTTCCACAAGCGAGAAATGCGATAGAAGAAACTGTCAGCATAGAACATATGAGTACATCTAGCCCTTTGAACTGTAAAATAAAGAGACCTATCTACCAGTCTAGTACTGCGCTTAAATTCATAAATTTTCGGTACCATAGCAGAAAGTTCATCAGAACAATTACCATGAAAGGATTTATAGAAATAGCAAGGGAAGCTGTGTTACGACCGTGGGAAAGTGACTGAAGACGAGATGCCAGATCAGGTTTAATAGCATTGCAGATTCTTCTTAGGATTTTATCAAGAATCTCTAAATATATAACAGGAGCACCAGACCAGATGCGGCAAGAATATTCAAACCAAGGACAAATAATAGACTTTTAATATATAAAATAGATTATGGCGAGGAAGATTGTGTAGCACGACACAGAGAACCAACTTTTTTAGCACCAGACCTAGAAATTGATACAATATAATCTTTCCACTACATGTCAGCGGAAAATGTTAGTCCAAGAAGTCACAATGAGTCATTCTCCTGGAGGTTAGTATTAGCCACGCTGATGGAAGGCAAAAAGTGGTTTTTTGGATGATTAATGGAGAGCAGTTTCGTTTTGGAAGCGTTTAAATTAACAAGCCATTCCTTACCCCAGTTAACAACTGATTCTCGGTCATTTTTTAAATGAGCTGCGAATTCAATCTTATCAGATTGATCAGATTCACTCATGGTTTACATGAAGACTTGTACAATTTTGGCATACGGCGCCAAAAGTGAGCAATTATCAATTTAACGCATGAAAGATGTTGAATTGAGTATATTTTAATTTCTTCCCGAGAATATGTTTCTTATATGTTGCAATTTTAAATTGTTTTAATATTTGGGAACTTACACTGAAAGAAAAAAAAAATTAGTTTTAAGCAATTTTTTTTTTTTTTTTGTGATCCAAATGACTTTTCTTGGCAAAAAAACAAAGTAGAAAAATCATGTAAAAAAAGATTAAACATGTGTGAGATTTGACTGACATCAAACTGGACAAATTCTTGGAGGCAGGACAAAGTTGCACGAGTCCTGATATACTGAGACTATCTACTTTCAGACTAGATATATCACATACCATTCAGAAAGGACACCTCAGCGTGGTGTAGTGGTTAGTAAGCCTGTCTCTTTATAAACAACTACGACTAGTGAATTCGATCCTCATTCGATGCTCTATGTCTTTAGGCCTACGCTTGGATGTGGCACAATGAATGTCCTAAAAATGCTAAACGTCTGTAGAACTCTTCTGAAATATGAAAACAAAAACATTTTAACATTGACCTCAAAAGAAACACTGTTTATTCAGAATCTGTGAAATGAAGGAAATTACATTAAAACGAATTTTATTATAGAAATAAAATGTTCAACTATACGAGAGAAACATTTGTAGAGCGTTGATAATTCAGAAAAGCAAGCCGTTAAAAGTAAGTTCCGTCTTCGTTTCTGCTTTACAGTCATGTCCTTTTATCAGACTATTCTATGTTGAATTATTTAGAACACCTGGCGGAGTAATTGATTTTTTTTTTTACTGCTTATCAACCCTTTGTAGGTTATTTAAAGCCAAAACATATTTAGGATTGTAAGAATAATTCTTTTTGGCGAATGAATATTGCATTAACAACTTTTTGAACCAAACAATGCTTTTTTCAGATAAAAGGCCTACTATTTAACCCATACTTTTGGCAGATGGATTCATATCTTTCCCGACGGAATTTGCGCGTAAGTGAATACAACAAACCCGACTGGAATTCGAACTCTGCACTCCAATTTCCCATTCCGAGCTTGTATCTTTTACATCACTTGCATATTCGCTGTGCAGTGGTATTAATCGAGTTTTATTCGTACTTAAAAAGAAGATGAATAGAGTCCCAGCTATGGGTAAATAGTTAACCCCACCAAACTGGGTTCAAAGCACCATGAAACAGATTTTATAGTAAAAATACCAGCAATACATTTTTGAAAAAAAAATTACCAGCAATAACTTCTCTTTACAGAAATACCTCAGTGAAAGCTGATCTTACAATGAACACATATTCTTATCATACGAATCTATTGTAAAAATCTTGTCGGCATTAAATAACCCATTGAGGTGTTGATACGCCGTAAAACAAACCAAACCCAAACCTTGACATTTCTAATTTGCAAAAAATAGCGGTTTAGGTATAAAAACTCTGGTCTGTATGAAGAACCAAATGTTTAGAAATCAGGTTAAAATTTGCATTTAAGCCATTTCGACATTTTGGAGAGGGACAGTGCCAAAAAAAAAAAGAATTCAGTACCCCAGAAATGTAGAAATAAAGGTGTAGATCATTATTTTCTGATAAATCCTAGAAAAGCTATGCCCCAAACTAATACTTGAACTTTAGTGACCAGAGATAAAAAAAAAAAAAACTAACAACAACAACAAACACTACCAATCGAGAAATAGTTCGAATCGTACTGGGGATTCGACTCCTCTAAGCTGTTGACTTCTTCAGATTTAAAAAGCACATTGAACATATGGTTAATTAGCTGTTATCACAGATCGTTTGTTCGTTCTACTTTCATGGAATGTTTAATTGTGTAGTGGCCTTGAACCAGACTATGCCATATTAGTAAATATATATGGATGCCTCGATATGCGGACAATGTCACAATTATCGCTAATGAGAGTGGCATCACCGTGCTTAGTGAAATCGCTATTTTCATGAAAGATGTCTTCATAGCCTGGACCCACCATGCCATATACACTGATTCGACTCATCTTCATTCCCTTCATATTCCATTGTTATGGCGTAAGTTCCACTCAGAAAACTTCTCCGGAACTGCGATATTAACCTCTTCAAGTCGAGCGTCAACCATTATATATTCTCTTAATCCGCAACACATGCCCCCTCTTTACTATATAGTCATTTAGTAAGCATCTCCCTTAAGTGGTACGTAGGCCTTGTATTTGGGGGGACTATAATGAAAAGGCTCACCTCGATTAAAAATATAATTGCCGACTTAATACTGTTTGTGATTTGTTTTCCTTCATTGTGCTTGGGTTGTCACGTGATCGTTCTGGAAGAACAAACTCGCGATTTTAATTAAGACTCATTCAAAACCAATTCTCGCGTTTATGATTCAGTAACACCATTCAAAAGCTGAATCATCTCCGACCCTTTGAGGAGACTTTTTCTCTATCAGTAATCTGTCTACAAAGAAAATAATTATTTAACTGCGTCAGTCGTTTTTGCACTTATGTAGTTTAGTGATAATGCATAAAAAAAATTTTCCTGAAAATGGTAAAGGTTCAATTTCCGTTTGTGCATTGATCATTATAAATCAGAATTTATTTATTCAGGATTATAAATCAGAATTTATTTATCCAGCATTATCGTCATACTCGTCCTGGTAAGACGATAAACTACATCCGCGTCATGGGTAAGGCGATAAACTACATCCGACCGCAAGACCTTTAATCAGGTTTTGAGGAGCTTGGAAACCACCTCTTGATTGCTGATGTTCCTAGGTCTACCCTGATCAGGGGTGGCAGCACCTGTCAGGGCCCCAGCTATGGGCAGATAGTTAACCCCCTCAAAAGGGGCCAAACACTATGAAAGTATAAAAATAGGTTTTAATACCAGCAATACTTTTTTTGGAAAAAATTTTACCAGCAATGCATTTTTGAAAAAAATATATATATTACCAGCAATACATTTTTTTAAAAAAATATTATCAACAATAAAAATCTTGTCGGTATTAAATACCCAAACCAAACCCAACCAAACCAAACCAGCAGAGACTTAGTGTCTGCTGTGGAGCAGTGGTATTGAGTGTGTCGCACATTGTCACTGGCTGACACAAAAAGTGTACAGACGACGCCATAACAAAGTATCCCTCTGGGAACAATGTAAAAAGTATGACCTTGAGTCCGCTGAGAAGTGATATGAGCATTGATCACCGTCAGTAGCTGAGAATGAGCAATTGAAGTTCATGTCGAATACAACCATCTAAATTATTCGCCCTGATATCAGACCTGTGAACAAAAGGAGCCATGAGAGGCTACTGATTGACTTTGCAGTACCTTGGGATAAAAAACTTCATAAACGAAAATAGAGGTACTAAAATACGATAGAACAAATCAGAGAAATGTACCAAGAAGTACCTCAAGTTGCCCCTTTTCTGGTTGGTAGACTAGGAATTATTTCTAAGAATTATTCTGTCTGGGGATCGCTAACAGCATTGTTAGTACGCAGGTAGCAGCGCTGCTTAGATGTGGTGAGGAAATCGCTGTGTCTGTAAGCTGCAGCTAGAAACTATGACGATCGTCACCCGACCGAAACATCTAAAAGGCGAAGTGAATCTCAAACAAAAATAAATCTGGTGCCCCGACTACATGAATTTAAGTTCAGTACTAGATTGGCATCTAGGTCCCATCTGTTTATTGTCGAAATAGTTAAATGCTACCACCACTTTTACTCAAACAGTTTCTTTTCTCACACTTCCCACCTGTGGAACTATCACCTGTTTACTTTCTTCCCTGATAACTACAATCTTCAAAAATTCAAATGCAACGTCAATCATCATTTTCTATCTTCTTGAATCTCGTTCATCTTTTATTCTTTCCTCAACGCCATCTGCACACAGTCTTTTCACTCAATTTCACTCTCTGTAAACCCCTGCGTACTAGTGGCATTCTCATCTTGCCTGGGGTGAAATGATTATAAAATTTAAAAAATCAAGATAGTCGGATTTGATAATTGCGGATAAAGGAATAAAAAAATGATCTTATCATCATAAAGCAGCAGAGATTTCAGCTCGACGGATATATTTTGTTAATAATTTCAGTGCAGTCACTCACTTATGTCTCGTTTCTAACAAGGAAGCACGAAAACGAGGCCATCATTGTTGGAATATATTTGTAGCACAAGTTGGACTTACACTGGCTATATTTATGAAATACCGAGATAAAAGTTTAATAAATACCAATGACTAAGGTAACATTTTAGAAATTTCGATACCGTTATCTAAACAGGGTACGATGGGTAAATCGTCGCCATTTTATATTTTTAATTTCACGCATGTGCGTTGTTTGTTATTAATTTTGCCGACTATATAGTATAGTGGGGTCAGATGGACACAGTCTGTGAGAAAAAGAGCACCATGATGCAATTCACTCCGCCAGAAATTTGGAAACGGCACGCTGTACTGCTTGGCATTCGCGCCGGAATTTCCAATACGAACATTTCAGAGTGATGCCTTGTCAATCTGGGGATAGTGCAGAGGATTCGGAAAAAAATTGGATGAGTCAAATGGTAATTATGAAGGTGTTTGGAGTGATCACTAATGATGGCGACATTATACCATCATTCATCTTCCCACAGGGCCTCAGACTCAACACGGAGTCCTACATCAAGTGCGTCGGGGAGTTAATGCTGCCCGGAGTAAGGAGAATGGTTACCAGAAGACCCTATGTCTGGCAACAAGACTCTGAATTATGCCACACAAGAAAGAGAATCCAGTCACCGCAGTCAGACAATTTTTGAGACCACATCACTGCTTACATCTGGCTACCTAACTCCCCAGACTGCAACCCCTCCCCC
>CAHIKZ030001146.1:30000-40000 GCA_903632075.3 Acanthosepion pharaonis
TTTGCTCTCTATTTTTTCACAGTTCTCTTTTTAAGATATAGTTGTGTGATGTTTATTAGTAGTAGCGTTTATTCCGAGTCCTGTGAAAGGATATCACTGGAATTCGAGTTGGTTTCCTTCTATTTAAAAAAAAAAAATGTTGACATATTATTTCCATTGTTAAATAAGGTGAGATTAATACTCTGTGCCAGATGTATTATGTAGAGTTCTTCTCTCACAGCCAGATATTTTCGATTACAGAATTTTCTGTGTAGATTTTATTAAGGCAAATGATTTGATTTGATAAAGTCCATCAGAAGACGAAATACGTCGGTTAAGATAAGTTTTCTTTTATCTTTATTCTCATGTATATATATATATATATATATATATATATATTATAAAACTACATTAAAATTATACTTTGTGTCATATAATCTTATAGAGGATTAAATAAGGAAGAAGTAGATAAAATTTTATAAATTTGACATGGAAGGCAATGAAGCCACTAAGGCCTAATGGGAATAACAAGAAAAAAAAGAGGAGCGAGAAGAATAGAAAAGTAATCAAGAGAGTAGGTAGCGATTGAGATCGAAATTTTTGCGGACCATGGTTGATTGGAAAGCAAGAAACCGGAAGAGAATTTCACAAGTGATAGAAATGGTTTGCATAGAACTTACGGCTACATCTAGCCCTTTCAACTGTGTAATGATGAGACCTCGCCGCCAATCTAGTACTGCACTTAAATTCATAAAGTCTAGGTACCATAGCGAAAGGTTAATCCGAACAATTACCATGAAAATATTTATAGAAAAGACACCGGGAAACTATATTATTGGGTTTGGAAAGTAATTGAAGCCGAGATGCCAGTTCAGGACTGATAATATTGCCGATTCTTTTTGGAATTTTATCAAGAACTTGTAAATATACAACAGGAGAACCGGACAAGATGTGGCATCAATATTCAAAACATAGACGAATGAAAGATTTATAAATATGCAAGATAGACACTATTTAGTTTCATCCAAAATGTTTGTGAAATGGAATGATACGAAGTTAAAGTTTAATTCTATTGTTTATTTTCACTGGTAGACTAGAGATCACGTATTTATTTAAGCATGTAAGCATAAGGCAATTTTGTTTTGCAGACATTATGTATTCATTTAATGGCGTTAGCATGTGAGCATCTAACAATTTTGTTGTGTTGATGTCACATGTTTATCTCTTGGCATTTGTGTGTGCGTTTAATTCTTCAAATATTATCATAATTTTAGTCTGTATTAAAAATTGAATATTTTGGTGTATTTTAATTGCATGATAAATATAACCAATCTTGAAATCGAATGCGTAGTACTAATTTACATATTTGCAAGTGATATTAAAGTCTTTAAGCATAGATTTTACCAGTATTGGTTCATTTCTTTGACGATACGTCTTTTAATAGCTCTAACATTTTCCAACTTTTTTTCATTATCCTTTCAGATAACTGAAGACAAACATCAAGCTAACACAGCCAATGAAAAGGCGATTGTTGTAATCATTGCCTTAAAGGAAGTGGATAGTGATTTAGAGATTGCTCGCTTTCGATCGATTGTTTCTAAAAGTCACAAAGTGCTGCACGCCGCTGACGGGAATCTTATAACAGTCACGATCGTGAGTCTTGTAAATCATTAAGGTCGTATGGGCAGTGGTGCTTTCTGGGAAAGCTAACCTGACGGAACCCCTCTCCAGGATGATTTCAATTCTCCTATATTGGTTACCACCCAAGGTTATAGAACCCAGTCTGTGTTGCCATTTTACTCATAGTTGGTGGGGCAATAGATTTATAACTTTCACAAGGATATTACCACGTAAATGAATGTAATGAACTCGGCTGTGATTCGAACTGGGATCTCCGATTCTTCAGTTCGAGCCATTATCCATTGCTCCATTGTGCCTCTGTAAATACAACCGGAGACAAGTAGGAAAGAACCTGCTAAGGGTCCTAATGCCGTCTGTCATCAGAAACCCTCAAATGTGTACGAAAGGTACAGAAAATTATTGATAAGAACTCCAGAACGATAATTAACGCCACTGCTTAGGAGCGCAAGGTTTCAAGATACTCTATCTGAAGAATTGTGAATAGGCACTTTCAATACAAATTATATGGGATGAGGAGAAGCTAATGCATATCTGCAAAGGCTAAAGATAACCGTCTGGCCCACGCAAAGCATTTGTTGAGCAAGTTGAAACATCACAAGACCAGAATGTTTCTTTTTTTGTCTGATAAGATCAACCGAATTCAGGACAGATATTTATGCAGAGACCCTAAGGACATTCCAACGGTCATGCACACAAATTTTCCTGTCACTTTGATGGTTCTGCGACTCGTAAACAATGAGGAAGTTACCCAAGAATTAAGAGCCAATGCTGTTGACAATAAGGAGGTTTTTTGGAATGGGTTGCGAAGCCTTGGTAAATAGCGTGAACAAAGGGAAACCTACCAAGGAGATTGTGTACTGTCTCATAAGACCAAGACGACCAAAGAATTACATTGGACTCATAGCTCCCCAGACCTGAGTCCGTTGAGCTACTAGGTATGGGTAGGGGTAGTCGAGAGGGAAACCAATCAACGCTTCCATAACATTATAAAATCTCTTAAGTGCGTAATAACTAGCAGAATGTCCAAAATAGATAAAGATCATCTGATTCGGGCGTGTCGATGTTTTACACATCTCGTACTGAAGCTGTCATCGACGGATTCATTAAGTATATTCGTCAAGGGTTTCAAGATAATAAATGCCTTTTTTTTTGAAAATCGGGAGTGTGTGTTCAGTTTGAGAATCAGCATTCTAAATCCTGGATTTTAGCATGACTCGAACACTGACTCATGAAAAGCGTCACTGTCTCATCCGCCACCAAACTGATGTTTTTTTCTTTTTCCTTTGTTGCCTATTTTTTTTTTTTCATTTCTGTTATTGGAATGAACAAGCATTGGTTTGGGTTTGAAACCGTTATGCTTGTTCCATTCATTGGATTTGATTTTGTGACAAGTACAGAAATTAGAATAAAATCCCGACCTGCACTTAATGTAAATGGAGACAAATAAAAATAAAAGTGGATGACCTCAGACAAACATCAAGCAATACTAGACGTAATGGCTGGGAAGGGCGGGAAAACTCTTTCTTTCTTTCTTTCTTTCTTTCTTTCTTTCTTTCTTTCTTTCTCTCTCTCTCTCTCTCTCACACACACACACACACACGGCGATAACACAAGGCATACATCCACTTGCTTACATACATATATACATACACCGACAAATGCTATCACATTCACACAAGCAGACATACAATCCTACTTAGATGCACACATAAAACTGCATATGCATAGACCTTTCAAACAATCATGCACATAGTCAAATCATCATATACACACAGTTATATATATATACATATACACATACACCCGACAGATGACATAATCATGTATACAGACATGATCTTCACATCTCTCTCTTTGATGAAAAAACTCTTATTTGAATAATTCTATTAATTCAATTTTAAATACACTAATTCAGTTTCACCGAGAATCAGAGTAAATGTCGACGAAGACGTGAAATGTTTTTTTTTTCCTCTCTTGGTGCGAAAGCAACTTGAATAAATTTGTTGATGGGAGGTAGGTTACCATATAAAACAAAAGTATTACAGATGCACTAAGTCTAACAGGATGTAACTCTATTTAATCTAATGATGCAGTAGTTAGAGAACTGGACAAAAACTATTCGGTTCGTCTTTTAACCACCCACGGAAAATGTCTGTTCTTTAGCAGTCTGTGAAAAGAGTCGTCATATTCAAATACAAAATGAATAACGGAACAACAGTTCAACAAACAGAATTGACAAAGTTTGAAATAAGCAATAAAAAGAAAAGAACACTGCAAGAAATAATATAAATTTGAAATAAAGCAAATAATATATATGCAGAGCAAATTAAGAAATCAACAGTAATAAGACAAAATCTTCACAAAATAAGAATTGGGGTTGATACACAAGTTATATTCGGATTCTATAATCACGAGAGATGCTCAAAATGGTGGCCATTTATCTCCCAGATATTTATTAGTACGGTGGACTAGTGCTTGGGCAAGATCGGCCAATGTGTTCAGTCGGATAGCTGCACGTGCATTTTCAAATGCATAATCTAAGGCCCACTAATTTAATGTCATCTGCCGAAAAAATGTCTTATTACAGTAAAGAATGTTATCGAAATTCGCTAAAACTACGAAAGAAAACTTTTTCCTTTGCTGAAGTGTGTATACATTTTTAGGTGGATTTTCTCTCTCTCTCTCTCTCTCTCTCTCTATATATATATATATATATATATATATATATATATATATATATATATATATATATATATACATATATGAATTGGGATCAAGTATAGATCAAATGTTCAGTAGAATCTGATAGAATGATAATATAAGGAACAAAACGACTGGGGGGGAATTATACAGGCAAATGTAAGGATTTTATTTTGCAATAAATGTATATAAACAGAAGAATATCGATAGATTTACAAATTGTTTAAATTTAAAAAAAAACACCTACATATCTTCAGGCTAACTGTGAAAATCAAGGTAAAATATCAATGTATGTTAAAATGTCTTTCAGTTTGTACCAATTTCTACCTGGTTGCTCACATCTATGTCAGCCATTTTTTTCTGACTACCAATCTGTTCGTCTATCTCAGTCTGTTCATGTCTGTCTTGTGAATGCTTCGCTGGATTTTATCTGAGTCTGTTCATATCTGATGTTTGAGTCAACGTAAAAAAGCAATATTGTATAAGCTGATACTCGGGTCAGACCGAATAAGAAACTGACGCAATACAATCTTTGCAATCACGCTTTTTGCACTTTAATATCTTTAATAAAATGAACTTTTAATAAGAAGAATTTTCATTTATTTTTATTTATTTTTATTTTCTTAAGCATTACGCCCCGAGCAAGGCGTGAAGCCACTAGGATGCAGGGGGTTGCAGAAGATTTGGAGCGAGAGCAGATAGGAGTGATAGAAGAAAGGATGAGGAGAGGGATAGATCAAGGTAACTGGAGATGTCGATTGACATTACATTTGAATAGTTGGAGATTATAGCTCTCAGGGAAACAGTAATAGGGAAGGTTGTTCCACGGGCGAGAGGTGCGAGGTATGAAGCTATTGGAGTAGAAGAGACGGCTACATTTAAAAGTTTCTACAGTGAAAGGGTAAGAGCGGGATGCCAGCCTCGTAGGGCGCTTGAATTCGTGAAGTCTGGGAACCAGTGAAAGCAGCCCATCGGAGCAATTACCATGAAAGTATTTGTAAAAAAGACAGAGAGAGAGAGAGGTGACGGCGGGTCTGTGAGAGAGCAACTGCAGACGAGATGCCAGATCAGGGCCAGTTATATTACATATCCGCCTCTGGATCTTGTCAAGTACTCCGAGGTAAACAGAAGGTGCCCCAGACCATATATGGCAGCAATACTCCATGCAAGTGCGAATGGTTGATTTGTATATTTGAAGTATCGATTCCGGGAAAAATTTCCTGGCGCGGCACAGAGAGCCAACTTTCCTCGCGGTGGACGAAGCAATTGAATTAATAATTAAATTAATTAATAATAAAATAATTAATTCAATAATTAATTTTTACAGATAAATGAGATAAACTTTAAATTTATTATTAATAGAGCGCGTGGTAACCTTTTGTTTGCTTCTGTTATCAAATCATCTGGACAATTTTCTTTTTCTATCAAGCCGAATAGAAAGTGATTCACTTTAAACATCCGGCAGCGATAAACATATATTTGATAAATACTCAGCCGAGAATTTTAAATCTCCTCTGAAGAAAGAAGATGATCGTTTTCGTTTTATAATTAAGAATTAAATCAATTGTATTTGAGCATTTTTCTTGCACCTGGTACCAAGAAACTTTGTGAAGTAAACAGATACACGCCCCGAACACTTGACACAAGCGTTATATATTATCGTATTTGGTTCGGGCATTGGGTATATCGATCTAGAAAAATCTATATCATTACTGTCAGGTTTTATGTATATAAGGATACACATAAAGGCTATTTGAACGCAATGTGGCACAAGGCTATTTTCAGTGCAGTCTTACGCGTACAGGGGACTAGAGACCAAACATAATCCAATCCTCTTGGCACTTGCGCAATGACTCTCGACCCCCGCATCTACGAGGGGGAGGTACTGTGAAAATAGGTGGTTGGAATATGAATATTCTATGAAAACAAATAATCGTCCAGGCCCGTCTGTTTGAAACTAAAGTAAATGCAAATAGCATTTTTTAAACTTTAATATTTCTTCTCATATGACAAATAATTAATCTCGGTTGGCGATTATTATGAACTAGGTTCTATAACCAAGAGACATTTTCGTTACGAATGAAGGCTGCTTTTCTCTATAATGTTTTAACGTCAATTTCTATTAAGTCCTTCCAGCCATCCCTCTGTAAATAGTAAGAGTGATTAAGTTTAAGTATCCAGTGCTTTATATTATAACATCCCGTCTCTGGAATTTTAAATATATATTCAAAAATTCTTTATTTTGAAGTGGCACGACGATATCGAATCATTTGCTACTGCTGTGTCGTACCAGATAATTTTTCAGATTTTATTTTGCAACATTTATAATTCCACAATTTTTCCGTGCATTGAATACTGCTACCACATCTGATCTGGTGTCCCTGCTGTATATCTTGAGATTCTTGACAAATTTCAAAGAAGGATCTACAATGTAATCGATCCTGAACTGGGATCTCGACTTCTCTAACTTTCTCCCCAACGTGAGGTGACTTCCCTCTGTCTTTTCTACAAATATTTTCATGGCAACTGCTCTGACGGGCTTGTTTCCTTGGTGCCCGGACTACATGAATTTAAGCGTGCTACTAGATTGGCAACTAGGTCCCGCCGTTTTACTGATAAATCACTTCTATTCTAACAGTTTCGTTTCTTCTCATCTGTGAAAGTCGCACCCGATTTCTTGCTTACACTAACTACTATCATCAAAAATTTAAATGCAACGTCAATCACCATCTTCTGTCTTCTTGAAACCTGTTCTATTTTTGTCCTTTCATCAATTCTAAAGTCTTATTCTCTTTCACTCCCAGTAACCCCTTGCGCCTTAGTGGCATTATCGCCTTGTTTAGGATGAAGCGATTAAAAAAGAACATCTTTTTTCTTTCATTTTTATGTTGTAGACATTTTAGAGTATAAAGTAGAAATTCAATAGCAGATTCAAATAGACGGCCGGGGACGATTATTCGTTTTCGGAGTAAAATCCACCAAGGTAATCCTTATTCCGACAATCCTTTTTTTTTATTAAATATTCAAATGAAATGTTCTGCCTTTATAATGCTTACAGCCTAGATTAAAGGATGGGGGGGGGTAAATTTATTAACTATTTAATAAAAGGAGTGACTGGAATAAAGATGTCCCGGATTGAAAGAATAATCCTCAAGCCCCGTCTATATGAAATTAAAAGATAAGTAAATATCAACTTATTCCAATTTTTTATATACTTACTTTTGAGTTTCAATAGACGAGACGGGAAAATATACAGAAATTGGTGGTGTGACCATCACCCACGTCCCGAAAGAACATGGTATATTAAAAAAAGAAGACATATAGTATAAGTTCCTTTTTTTTTTTTTAATCATTTCACACCCACCCCCAGCAAGGCGATAAAGCCACAAAGACGAAGTGGGGGTTACTGAGAGTGTAAGAAATTGATAAAACCTTAATAATGAAAGAGGACAATAAAAGAAGAGAATTGAAGGAGGCAGATGCTAAATAGGGAACCATAATCTATGTTTAATATTTCGGACATTAAGGGTTTTGTTTTTTAATCATTTTATACAAGGAAAGGCGATAAAGACACTAAGACGCAAGGGATTAATGAGAGTGAAAGAAAATATTATTGAGTAGAAAGGACAAGATTCAAAATAACAGACGATTGCGATTGACGTTGCATTTGAATTTTTAGAGATCGTAGTTGACAGGAAGCAAGAAGCCAGAAGGAAGTTCCACAAGCGAGAAGTGCGTTAGTTAGAAAATAATATAACACCCTGACAAACTAATGTTCTTCTTAATGTGCTGTATCTCTTCAGGACGTTGGTGATCATGGCTCTCCACAATTTCCTCTCCTTTGTAGCTGTTAATAAATTTTGTCTTTTTGTTATTTCTCCTAAACCTTGTTCCACCATCCATTTACTCAAACTCATTCTTCTTCTATGTGTTGTATCCCTTCAGGGCGTAGGCGGTCATGGCTCTCCACAATTTCCTGTCCTTTGTAGCTCTTAATAAATTTTGTCTTTTTGTTATTTCTCCTAAACCTAATTCCGCTATCACTTTACTAAATATGTTATGCGTTGTTTTCGTCTGTCCCTTTAATCTGTCTTGTGAGTATCATATTTTCCAAACCCTCTTTCCTCCTTATGTGATCTACGCTTGAATTCATGAAGTTGGGGTGCCAAAGAAAAAAGTTCATCAGTACACTTGCCATGTAAATATTTATAGAAAAGGCAAAGAGAAGACTGTTACGTCAGCCGAAAAGTCATTGAAGTCGAGATGCCAGGTCAGGACCGATAACGTAGCAGATTCTTCTTTTAATTTTGTCAAAATTCTTTAGACGCATAGCAAAAGCGCCCAAGCAGAATCTTTAGATGTGTGCAAACCGGCTAAAAATTGTAGAAAAATTCAATAGCTTTAAGTAATATCACTAAAAATCTTAATTATGTGCAAACACCGGCTCACACAGAAATTGACTCATTCCTGTATACAAAGTCGATTCCAAACTTGAAATTAAACATTCGCATTTATTAACCAATCTGCGTCGTTATATCAAACTCGCTTATGGCTTTGAAATTTCAGACGACCATAATTGTTATCAGCTACGAAATTTGGACGCTCACTCTAGAAAATGATCAACAATGTTTACCATCCTAAAAATAGATATTTAAAAATTGCGAAATATATTTATTAACCAGTAAACTTCTGAGTTTAGTAAATCTAACTTTTACTTTCCCGGAACCTATGCGCTGTTATAAATACGATCGGGTAATTTCACAAAGTTTAGTTTTCAGTTTTTCAGTAAAATTTTGCCTCGTTTGGTGCACAACTGATTACTTACACCTTTTGTATAATTACTCAACATTTTACATATATATCGAGTAACTTCTTGCAATAGACTCTCGATTTTAAAGTAAATTAAGCAACACGAAAAACATACGAACGGAGTTATGTCAACAAAATTATTAGTAGTAGCAATATCACAGTTAGCTTTAGCAGACTGCTGGAAAATTACACGCATTCAGAAAACAACGTAAAGACGTGATTCTCTTGTTAAGTATATACTTCCTGCTTTCTCTATCATACTAACGCAATTGATTCTGAGGTGTTGTAAAAAACGAAAATAAAATATTTTGTGGGAATTTGCTTTGCGAGGACGTTTATAATTCGTTTCTTTCAACTTAAAACAAAAACTCAATAATAAAATTTATCAAAAATTTGTAGAACTGTGTTTGAAGATTATTTATTTCTTCACATTCCGTTGATTTGTTCCTCTACAGATGGAAAAGCACCAAAGCAGATGTGGCGGTAATACTCAATGCATAGAGTAATGGTAGACTTATAAAGATGCAAGCTGAGAAAAATTACCTAGAACGAATCAGAGAACCAATTTACTAGTTCCAATTCATATCAGTGGAAAACTTAAGACCGAAATGTGGAGGTTAGCATCTAATTTAGTAACCGCGTATTTATGCAGGAATCATTTCGTATCGTTACGCTAAAAACAATAAGCAACCATATACATGGTCGGTTCGAATCAGTTGAAGAATGAAGCTGTTATTAACGCTTTTCATGAATATATACTATAGATTAGTGATAGGGCTGCAACGTTTGATCTGCGTGGAAAGAGGTTGTAGGGTGGAAAATAATTCCTCATCAACACGTCCGTGAACTTTGTCAAGACAGGAAAGTGAGG
>CAHIKZ030001146.1:45000-47500 GCA_903632075.3 Acanthosepion pharaonis
ACACTAATATATATATATATATATATACGCATACATACATACATATATAACATAGGGTTACAAAAAGTCAAAACACTAATATATATATATATATATATATATATATATATATATATATATATATACACGCATACATACATACATATATAACATAGTGTTACAAAAAGTCATAACACTAATCTGCTATGGCGGCTATCCAATCCCTATTGCAGACGCTTGCTCAGGCACATTTGTGTTTTTTCAACACCCAAAGAGGTTTATACTTCAACTATGCTGATCAGATCTTAGTTATAGTTTCTTTTGATAGAGCGTGTTATCTAGCGTGATCAACAATCTGAACAAAGGCCATTACACTCAAACCCTCGCTCACGATGACTTGTGACTTCATGCTAGCAAGTGTTTCATTAACAAGGCATCAACCCGTGGCATTGTTTTCAGGCTTTTCCCAAACAGATAACATCAGGAAGTCTCCTACCTGACAAATTAACCGTGATGAGATATATGGTCTTATGGTCAGAAAGCGAAAATTCTAACCACTCGCCCATATATATATATATATATATATATATATATATATATATATATATATATATATATATATATATATATCCAAGTGTAAGGTAGGTCAGTAACAATGTCCAGACATTATATTTTAAAAATTGCTCAATACAAAGTAGAAGTTAATAATAATAATATTTATTAACAATTATAACAAAAACATGTTATAAACCGCTACATAAATACAATCATGTTTCTGCACTCTACGTGCTTCTTCCGGTGCCTGGAGAAGCACATACAGTGCTGAAACATCATTGCATTTATGTTGCAGTTTACAACATGTTTTTTTTATAATTGTTAATATAAATATATATATATGTGTGTGTGTGTATGTGTATGTATGTATAACATCAAGTGCCATACGTGATACATACTCTTCTGTTAATTCACCCCAAAATAAAAAGAATTTATATTTATTAAAATCCATTCAAAATTCTTCCAGATTAAGGCTCTTCCATTGCCCTCCGGTTGGGTTGACCTAATTGAGGGCGACTCGGGTGCGCTGTTTCTAAGTGTGGGGTCAGCATTCGCGCACACCCCGATAAGCAAAACAAAAACAGATCTTATTCTTTCTTTTTTAATTGTAAAAAAAACTCCTTGTAAGTACCACGAATATCATCCGCACTCACGAAATGTGAATAACTCCTTGATTTTTGGCAATTTTAATTCTATGGATTGGACTTGTTGCGAGGCAAGCTAAACAAATTTTGATTTAAAATTTATAATTTCAAAAGGGTGCCAAAAAATTTAATATAAGAACAAATAAACTTTAATTTAAAATTTATAATTTTTGGGGGTCATTTAATATCTGCAATAAGTAACTTCACATTATTTGCGGTGAATAAACAAAAAAAGGTACTTCTTTTGATTTTTTCGTATAAAGTTGCCGCTCCTTTCTACGATAGACTAGTTACTAATGAAGGGTATAGGACCCCACTCTGTCCTGCTATTCCACCCACATCTGGAGTCAGCGGAGTAGAGATAGATTCATATTTGTCCCAAGAGTATTTATGTCTAAGTGAATGTAAGAAAGCCGACTGGAATTCGAACTCTGCTCTCCGATTTCTCGTCTCGAGTCCGGCGAAGAAGAGACGGCTAGATGTAATGTAGCACTGACAAGTGTCAATGGAGACATTTAGGGTTGCTTATAAACTATTGACACAATTAAAAACCAAAAGCAATTTATATATTCTGAATGTTGATGGGTGATATTTATCAGTATTCGTCCAAATTAAAATTAGGTCACGTCAACACGAACAAACATCCAACAGCCTCGATATACAAGCGAGTGCAGGAACTTGCTCAGTTCAACCCTCAGTCCTTTCTCGAAAATGTCAGTCTTAGACATTTGGTTATCTTTTAACAAGGCGGTCAACACATGAAATTTAGTGATTTATTCAAAATTTTGAAAATTCGGTCAGGCTAAGAACTTGCATCAGTCGCCCTTATACAGCTTTGGGAGAAAATACCGTATTATTTATATTTCAATAAGAGGGTGTAGACATGCATCTGTTTAGCATGATCAACTGTTTTTTTTATATATATATATATATATATATATATATATATATATATATAGAGAGAGAGAGAGAGAGAGATAGTTAATGAAGTTATTTGGTAATCCGTATGGATAATTTCGGGGAGGACGTAATCCAGAGATCTCAATGTAAAAACAGAGCAAATATTAATTATATTAAGAAACAGACAAATTTAAGGATTCATGGGATTATAATTTATTTCCTTAGAACTGGGATTTAGATCTCCATTTTCATACAAAAATATTGGTCACAGAGATCTGATGAGTTAGAACCCAAATCCCAGTGCTAAGGAAATAAATTATAATCTCATGAGCCTTTAAAGTTGTTTCTTAATATATATATATATATATATATATATATATATATATATATATATATATATATATATATAAATGACAATAGGA
>CAHIKZ030001146.1:55000-70000 GCA_903632075.3 Acanthosepion pharaonis
ATTGTTCTGATGAGCTTTCCACTATGGTACCTCAACTTTATGAATTCAAGTGCGGTACTAGATTGGCAGATAGGGCTCATCATTTTACAGTCGAAACGGATAGATGTAACTGTAAATTCTATGCTAACAGTTTCTTTCGTATTTCTCACTTGTTGAACTCACTTCCGGCTTCTTGTATACCAGTCAACTTTAATCTTCAAAAATTTAATTTGTCATTTGTTATCTTCTGTCTTCTTAATTCTTGTTCTTTTATTCTTCTCTCTCCTTAATAGTGTTTTTTTTTTCCTGATATTCCCTCACACTCAGTAACCGCTTAGTGACTTTATTGCTTTACTTGAGGTGAAGTGATTTAAGAAAAGACCATCATTTTGGGGAATTCCGTGGTATTTCAGTTAGTAAACAATTCAAACGGTGAGAAATTTTAAATTTAATTGTCATGCGTTCGCCATATAGATCAAAAGTTGTACTGACAGAATTCTTGTTACTGAAATTGAGAGAGGCGACGAAAGGTCAACAGTTTTAATCGAGAAACGTTTTACATAGGCGGAATGAAAACGTGCAAAAATGGTTTGAGAATGTGTACCACTAAATACTAATTCTGATGAAAGACAAACATATAATGTTGGACAGAAATTAAATTACTTTTAATACGAATTTCTATCGGGTTTAAAACTTATTTTATAAGATTGATAACCTTACTTATCAATCAACCTTGCGATTTCGAAGAGAAATAAATTTCATTTTGACGTTAGTTTTATTATTCTAATGAAGCCTGTAGGTCTTTTGCGAGGACCATCTTTCTTCGAACCTCGTGGACTGGCGCTACACAATCACAAAGAAATGCACCAAATAACAGAATCCACAACACTTCATTACATACAAAATCAATTAAAATGGATAGCACATGTTAATCGAAGAGAAAATAATGACATAATCAAGTTGTTGACGTTCCACACGACTTCAAACAAAAGCTTAGTAAGGAAACTCCCGTCAATACTGGAAAGAGCGATAACAGAGGACTTGAGAAGTCTATTTGCCTGGGAAATTGTTTTGATAGAATAATGGCTGAAATTTTAACCAAAAATTAAGGAATGCCGAATGTTTCCTTATAAGGAGACTGCTAATATTAACGTTACCATCTGGTCTAAAAGTTGTTTGAAAGGTTTGGAGATCTCATTTATCAATCAAAACTCGCAATTTCAAAAAGAAATTAAATTTATTATTTTATTTGGTCTAAAATGTATCTACAATTGGAGACTGTACTTATCAATTAACCATCGTCATCTAGAGGAGAAATAAATTTATATCAGTTTCACTTTAGAGAATTTATTATCAATCAAACGTCATATGGTAATTTTCTCAGTGTAGCTTAGATGTGACACAAGGCCGAATGTATGCGGCATCTAGTGAGGATCGAACTCACTACTTAGTCGTAATTGTTCTAGCGAGACAAGCTTGTTAACCATTAACCATTACACTGCCTGGAGGTACCCATGGTAAAGATTTTCCAAGCATAGCTTAGATGTGACGCAAGGGTGAAAATATGGGGCACTCAGTGAGGATTGAACCCACTATTCAGTTTTAATTTATCTAACGAGGCAAGATTGCTAACGATTGCCCCACATCGAAGTGCGCCAAGCAAACTTCATCTGAATATAGATTTAACAGCAATCCGTTCCTTAGCGGCATGTTTCCTAGTCCATGTTCATGTAAAAGTTGATTTTCAAGTCAGTGGTGTTATATTGCGTTGTGATGAGCCTATAAAATATCAATTCAGATTCAACTAATCCTAACTCCTAACGTACGAAATCACAGTTATTTAATATTGATCGTTTCAGCCAGGATTCAAGACTTCGTCATTAGTCACTGAATTTTGCGCTGTTTTTTCAGACAGCGCTGAAGCATGAACGGAAACCGTTGATTATTAGTACTTTTACAGTTTGTCGATTAGCCAGACGATTCGTCTGAACAGGTTTTCAGATGGACTCCTTCCTTGCTTTTAATGTTTGGTTGGAGTTTATGTCATTGTCTGAAGTGCTGTTTAAAAAAGTCTCAAATAACAAAAGTTAAATAGCCCAGTAAAAATAATGCAGGTTTAAGTTAAAAAAAAAAAAAAAAAGAGTGAATTCTACAACACGTTTATCTGTCCACACACGTCCGTCACACTTAGCAAAAGAGTAAATAACATACTCTCTTGACTAGGAGAAGAAAAAATTCGGTGCTTTATTTATATAGGAAAGGGAATACCATACACACACACACACACATATATATATATATATATATATATATATATATATATATATATATGTCGAGAGAGACAGAGACAGAAAGAGGGACAGAGAGAGAGACAGAAAGAGGGACACAGAGAGAGAGAGACAGAAAGAGGGACAGAGAGAGACAGAAAGAGACAGACAGACAGACAGAGACGGAAAGAGGGACATAGAGAGAGAGAGAGAGAGAGAATCAGAAAGAGGGACAGAGAGAGACAGACAGAGAGAGACAGAAAGAGGGACAGAGAGAGAGAGACAGAGACAGACAGAGAGAGAGAGAGAGAGAGGTCGATAAAGGCCTCAAGGACGAAACGCGTCGCACGCAAACTTTTTCTACTTTGTCATACATCTTTTAAAAAAAAATTGTAATTTTATTGGGAAGGGAACCCATATATATATATATATATATATATATATATATATATATATATATATATATATATATATTTTCCGCTACACAGTTCTAACCATGTTACTGTTCTTTCTTTTTATTTAAAAATATATATATATATATATATATATATATATATACAAACACAAATGTAAAAGAACGAATAATAAAATTTCAACATTCAAAATATTTATTTAAAACAGGACTCAATACAAAAGTAGACCAGTAAATATTTATTATGCACTGTTACATTAGAACATGTAAATATCCACTACAAAATTGTACATTTTGTTTCAATGTCTAAAATAAAACGTCTTTTCTGGTGATTAACAATGATGGTAACCAGCAGAAGAGACGTTTTATTTTAGATGGTGAAACAAAATGTACAATGTATTAGTGAAACCAACAGAACGCCGCCTACCACGTGATCTAAAATAACTTTATACTAACAACCAACAAAACAAAACCAAGATAAAAAAAAAAAACGATGGAAGATAAGGGCAAAATAAAATATAAACTAAAAAAAAAAATGATGACTAAAAGACAGACACCTACCTAAACAGTAACAAAGTGTGCGCTATGTCTAAGTTACTAAGCTAGATTAATTACGGTTTCCAGTGTCAAGACTCACAGACAACTATTTAATTTCGGACCGCTACTTAAGTTTCACGCTACCCCGATCTTCTGGCGTTCTATTCTTATTGCTTGGTGATTGCGGTAGCATGAAACTTTAATTTCGTTTATATATATATATATATATATATATATATATATATATATATATATATAATTAAATTAATTGATTTAAAATGTATACAGTTCTAACCATGTTTCAAAAATGGAAGCTAAATATTAATGCTCTGTAAATTTACATCGAGCACTATTTTGTAAAATAAAAATATCTATAAGAACACCTGTTCTTTCTTTATATATATATATATATATATATATATATATATATATATATATATATATATATATGAGATGCAAATCCAGCATAAAAATTAGTGTCCTATTAGCGGAATAAATATGATAAAGCAAGCATATATATATATATATATATATATATATATATATATATATATATATGTGATCGGGGAAGCATCTTCTTGGGAGTCTGTTCCACAGAACAGTGGTTCACAGGAAGAAGCTGCTCGAGCGGAACTTAACTCACCGTTGGGATACAGAGGGGATGTGGGTGGTTTGTTACTATGTATGTTGCATGGCGTGTTCTTGTCATGAAGGTTTGACTTGTGAAAACCAGGGCATGTCGTTCGTTCGAGCACTTTACGTCGAAGGAGCAGCGAGCAGCTTGCCACATCCCTCCTGCAGGGAAGAAATTGAAGGGTGCGAAATTATTCGTCACCCACAAGAGCTCGGAGACGGTTTTGAAATCTATCAAGACTGAAGAGTGAGGTCTGGATAGCTCCCGCCCATGTACGACAACAGTACTCGATTTTTGGCCTGATCTTGTAAAAGGTAAAGAGAGTAGGAGGATTCTGACTGGACCTGGAAAGAGAGAGCTCACTATATAATATAATATGGCCGTAATAGCAATATTTAAGCTAATGGAGTAAGTATGGGAAATTCACTCGTTCCGTGCTTCTGTAACGACTTTTTGTCCCACGTAAAAAACAAATTATTTAAAAAAAAGTTACTCATCTCTAATTATAAGTCCTTTATGTAGATGATATTTTTATTGATATCCATAAATTCAGTTAAAAGTAAAAATAAAATCATCCTTGATAATGGTACAAAGAATAGCTGAAAATGGTCAAAAGAGAAAATTTGGACAATTTCTACAGAATTTGGGTCCAGAAAAGAAAATTATAAGAACACAAGAAAAATTAAATAAAAACTTAACCGCAGTAACTTGTCAGTCGTTTTTTTTATATATATATATATATATATATATATATATATATATATATATATATATATATATATATAGGTCTTTTTAACAATGCTTAAAAACAAAAAATATATATATATATATATATTTATACACGTTTCATTAAATAATATATACAAGTGTTGTCTATTTATTTTATGTAAAATTTTTTCGTATCTTCTGATAAGTTACCAAAGATATAAATCACAAACATATTACGGACACGACAGTGATGATAGTCTGTCATTGTTTACATAAAATAGACAACACTTGTCTATATTATTTAATGAAACGTGTATAAATGAAAATATGCTGCCTAAATACACACAATATATATATATATATATATATATATATATATATATATATATATATATATATATATATATTTAAAAACAAATCATTTTGAAAATGGATAAGAATTGGGCGAAAGCGTTTGGCACAATGGATAATATGGAGAAGTTTTGTACTCCTAAAAAAGGGACGTTTTACGAATGCTAGAAAAAACTCAAAAAATTAATCAAAACTTGATTGTATGTCATATTCAACGAGGCACGTTTGAAAGAAAGGTTTTACCCATATATATATATATATATATATATATATATATATATATATTTATATATATATATATATATGCACGTTAAAGTAACGCGAACTGACAACGTCTAAGAATTTGAATGAAACCTGTCGTGTAATTTATTGGGGTTGTTGTAACGTCTTCCTTTAATGTAGTTCTTATCGTTTACCCCTTAGCCACCTTTATCTGGAGACGAGACGCGTTAAAGTTGAGCAACATCCAGCCGACACACTGGGGTTAAAATAGGAAACTAAAATGATACATATGACACACTCATATCCTCTCTCCCACCTCACTTCCTCACTTCGTTAACTTTGCGTATACTTGATGAGGTCCGTAAAAAACGTGTGAATTTCTTTTCATTTTTCATTTCAGCTTTTGGAAGTAAAGTCTGATGATTCAGAACCCTGTTAAAGGAGTTATGGTGAAATAGCTTATTACATGGAATCTTAACGTGGTCTGTCTTTTATTCATATATATATATATATATATATATATATATATATATAGTACTGGATAGCGGCTCTGATTGAAGAATCGGTGAGCCGAGTTCGAATTCCAGTCGAATCCATTACATTCACTTACGTGCTAATATCCTTGGGAAAAGTGTGAAACCTCTTCTTCTCCCTCCAGCTATGGGTAAATAGCAGGACAGACTGGGTTCTATAGCCTTGGATGGCAACTGGTCTAGGAGAATGACAACTCTGAATTCAAAACCTGCGGAAGATCGTTTGGGGACCCTGTGGCACATAGTGCACCAGGTCTCTTTATTCGGCTCCTCAAAAAGTGTGGTTGGTTCTGCACAAAACCTTTACAACTATAATCAAATCATATGTGCAGGTGTCTGGGCTGTCGGTTCTTAACAACTGAGCTGCTTGACCCTCATACGTTGAATACGACGGGAGTGGCTACCATATACGCACACGCACACACATACACACACTCGCACGCACACACACACATATATATATACAATGCTGCTTGATAAAAGTGACTCACCTGATTTTTTTTTTACTAAATGTTCTCTTCTCCGATGAAACGAAAGTTGAGCTAAATTCAAAGGATAAGCGATCTAAAATCTGAAGAAGAAGCTTTGAAATCTCTTTGAATTTAGCATTAAGTACTGTCAAGCATCCGTTCAGTATAATGTTCTGGGGATGCTTTTCTTTACATGGAACTGGTTTCTTAAAACCTATTGAAAAGACCCTCATGAGCGAGCAGTACAGGAGAATTTTACAGTTCTGTCTGCTCCCTTCTGCTGAAAGGGTGCAAATCGACCCCACCAAGCTCATTTTTATGCAGGATAATGTTCCCTATCACAAATCAAAATTGATGAAGGAATAATTTGATGAGAAGCAGGTGAGTGTTAGAAAACTTATGGAGCATGTTGCTCAACTGCTTTCTCGAGAGTCTGTACTTTATAATGCCCCATATGTTTTCTATGGGGTTGAGGTCAGGAGATTGGGGTGGCCATGTCATAACACTCAACTGCTTCTCATCAATAGACGGATTATATATAAGGGTGTTTCATTAAGAAGGATCAAAGTCAACAGTAAATAAATCAGTGTCAATGGTGAAAATTTATTTATTTCTCTATTGGATCATGTTATTTAACTCATGGCAATTATGTGTGAAAAATAATATCGCCCAAATATCCGCCAAATCTGAAAGAAAAAAAGAAAAATCATTTGATGCTTAAACTTAATTCACATTTAAAATCGGTTCAAGTTATTGCAACACCCTTTATATTAAATTTTTCAAATTTCCGAATTAGTTATTTTATATTGTCGGCGAATTTATCAAAGTTCATTTTTACCCGAGTATTGTTCTGTATTTGTTTTTAAGAATTGTTTTGTGTCTGCGTCCATCTCTGTTGAAATAACTTTTTTTGTGCGTAATTATAGACAAGTTGTGATAAAGATAGATAGATAGAGAGAGAGAGAGAGATAAACAGAATGAGATAGATAGATGTAAGAATGAGATAGATAGATAGATAGATAGATAGATAGATAGATAGATAGATTCATTCATTAAATAAGATATCAAGTAGATTGATAGATATAAGCAGACTACGTAAGAAAGAAAGAAAGAAGGCTAGGAAACCAGAGAATTAAGTTAGAAAGAAAGCTTAATATCTGTCCTGGCCTGGGAAGGTGGGCGTCTGTTGAGCCAACGTGTTAACCGATGAATACATCGCCTCAGCACTCGTCGTGTACCCCTAATCACTGGAAACAACCAAGCAAACATCTTATTTTACCGGCAAAGTTTCACGCCTAAGCGACAGTCCATTGGCAATGATTTTGGTTCAAATGAATTGTCGATCATTACAACCGGTGCTTAATCAAGATGGACTCGCCGGCCAACATAACTGCAGAATCAACACAGGCATATTTTGTCTTCGCCCGCATAACTGGATTTAAGGACTATAATCCCGCTCTATGCAACATAACATTTAATGTTTCTGGACAAAATAGATAGGTAGTTAGATAGATATGAACAGACTGAAATAGGCAGAGAGAGAAAAAGAGTGAGATAGGGAGGCAAATAGTCAATGTGATTATCAGACATATAACTATTTCGTCAAATACATCTATTGGATGTTTCTAGCCGATTTTCATTAGGGGTTTCAAATCTTTCAACATCATAGCCCATCTCCAAGGTGACCCAGCGGATACTGACCGGATATCGATTTGTGTACCTTCTGTTGGCTACTTTTTTTTCCATCTTCCAAACTACGCACCATACGACACTTCTTGGCAATTTATTGTCCAATCCTGGTTGACTTCCGGTTCACCAATAATGAGCGCTCTTCCATAAAAAAAGGAAGCAAACGCAACCTCAATTTCTAACTGATCAGGAATATGGCGGCGTGCTTGGCACGAGGTATATAGAGAAGATCAAAATCACTTCTGTATGTGGGTCCACTTTTCCAGAGCAAAACGATACACACACACACACACACACACACACACACACACACACACACACACATATATATATATATATATATATATACCGTATATATTGTGCTGGTGTTAATAAAATAGTACTCCAAGTAATATAACAGAGCTATTAAGTATATATTAATGAATATACATGTTATCCCTCACCGGTAGCACGACTCGGAGTTTCATGCACAACGCAATCTTCAGGTGCTGAGTAGAGACTGAACGTTGAGACCGTTACATCATTTAAATTTTAATAAAAATATCTGTTTAACACAATGTTGGCGCAGATATATCTTTTACTTGGATTACAGTTTTTTTTTATTCAAGAAACTTATATTTGGCATTTATATATATATATATCTATAAAAGGCAGGATGTGTGTGTGTGTGTGTGTGTGTGTGTGTGTGTGTGTGTGTGTGTGTGTGTGTGTGTGTGTGTGTGTGTGTGTGTGTGTGTGTAACGAATGTACGGCCGCAATTTTCGACGGATTTGCACCAAAATCTACATTCACATGCTCCAAGTTAGCGGGAAGGCCAAGACCGACTTTGCATTTCCCAATTCCCATCGATACTGGAGTTAATCGATTTTTTTCATGCTTCTACGGCAGTTTTCATGTAGTTTGAGGCCAGTTTCTAATGGCCAGAGTGAGAGCCTATAGCTGGCTGCCACGAATAGGCAGGAAGATTCTATTGGCCAGCGTGAGAGCCAACAGCTGACTGACACGAATGTTAACTAGCATACTAGCATGCAAAAAAATTGATAGCTGCATTCGTCACAAGTAGGAAAAATTTAAATCTGCATGGCACTTTACTCCAATTGGATCATTCGCTTGCTTAAACTCAACGTTGATTGTGATTCCACAGAACTGGGTTGGGTGTGAAAAAGTATTTGTTGTTAACATTCTTTTTTCATTCAGTTTTTCCAGTTACAAGTCCTTTTTTAAAGCTGATCGTTTTGTGTTCATTTTGTTTAGTTCTTTTTTCATAACAGATTTAATGTTTAGTATAGAGCTTAGAAAAAAATCGCAGTGTGAGATAGACAAGAAGTAAGGCATGTAGCAACATCAGCACGGCAAAGGGCACTCCTTTAAACGCAAGGAAGGGCAAAAATATTTTGTGTCAAGTGATAGCGATTGCTGTAGGAGTCGTACGATTTTTTAATCAAGCACGGGCAACGTGCTTGATTCAAAAATTTATCTGTCTGTGTGTGTATGTGTTTGTGTGTGCATGTCTGTCTGTGTGTGTTTTGTTTGTGTATTTATATGTGTGTGGGAAAAGATATTCCAGTCATAAATTAAATCGTAAGCAATATGCCGCTGACACAACAAAGTGGGGTCTCTAATGTCGTCGATCCCCACTTGGGATCTCGACTTTAGTCACTTTCTCACCGACATCACAAAGCTTCCCTCTGTCTTTTCTATAAAGATAAGGACAACTGTCCGATGAAAAAAATGCTCGATAGAGACAACTGCTCGCCGGAAAAATGCTCGATGTTTATATATATATGTAGAATATTTAGATATAATTTCTGTGCAATAGCAGTTTTTCTTCGTGTTACACATTGAAAAATACAACCAATTTTTTGAAGTGGGTGAGATAGAGAGAGAGAGAGAAAGAGAGAAAGGGAGGGGAAGATACAGAGAGAGGGGGAAGAGAGAGAGAGAGAAAGAAAAATTTTGATTCTTCATTTTTGATCTTTACTGGCAATTGTTTATCTTACTAAAAAGTAAATTTCATTAGTTTTAAACTTTTGATATGGTTATCGGCTGGGTATGAGAACTCAGAGAGTCGAGTTCGAATCCCAATCATTAGGTTTACTTACACACAAAGAGAAAAGTATGAATCCATTTCTTCTCCCCACCCCCTGCTATGGGTTAAATAGCAGGGTAGACTGGGTTCTTTAGCCTTGGTTGGCAACCAGTCTACCACAGAAAGAAATGGAAACCTACTGCGGGAAAAATCTTCGGCCTCGTCAGTTACATATCAAAAGATACGTGATCGTCCAAGTGTGTATCATGCGTAACACTTAATTGATTGATATATTCTTTATGATTTTTGTTACAATAATAATAATAATGTTCCAGTAATAATAATACTGTTAACAATAATATAAATAATACAAATAGTGGTAGTAATTATTAAATATTGATTAAGAGAGCAATAATGAAACTAATATGAACAATTATTTTATATTAAACAAACCAACTCTTGCAGACTGACGATATAATTATTCGTTCTCAAAATATCTTGTATCTGACAAATAGTAAACTTCAACCTAGTGCAGGGGCTTCATCTCCATGAGAAAGGGAGATGAAACGGGTAGATATCATCTATAACTTTCCCTTTCGAATAACCGCAAAAATCTCTCTCTCTCTCTCTCTCTCTCTCTCTCTCTCTCTCTCTCTCTCTCTCTCTCTCTCTATATATATATATATATATATATATATACATATATATATATATATATACACAGACATCGGGAATATTTCCGTTGGGTAGTTGACCATTGTAATGACAAAAGTATGCAGGTGAAGGCTTTAAGAAAGCTTTATTCAACAGAGAATACAATGTTCGTGTATAGTGTCCTTTTATCGTCCCAGTAAACAGAAATAGCTCTATCAAATAGGAGAGCAACAAAACAAGGAGAGACTACTCTTGATTATTCATAACATCCCTATCGGGCATTTTTCCGTCATGCAATTTTCCTTATCGGGCAGTTGTCCGTTGGGTTCTTGTCAGTCGAGCAGTTGTCCGTCGGGCAGTTGTCCGTCGGGCAGTTGTCCGTTGGGCAGTTGTCCGTCGGGCAGTTGTCCTAGAACCCTCGTCAGCTGTTTCAAAACAAAGGCTTTTCTCTCGAAACCTCTCCACTTTCTCTGATGTAAAAATAGTCTTTTTACAATGGTTTCTTTTTATTTTCAGACCTAGACAGTTAAAAAAAAAAAATGAAACATAGGACCTTGAGCAGTGATCATAAGTTACTTCTTCGTTATTTTCGCCATAAATTAATCCTAACATCAAATCCCAATGTCATCCAACTGTTTCACTGTTAATTTGATTGGTTATTTATTGAAAACAGTGTAACCTTTTCATTTTTGCTGGTTTCCAAATCCCACGTCGTTTTCTGTTTTATTTCTTTCCTTCTTATTGTTCGTATATTTAACGTTCAAATTAATTCTGAATTCTCCACTTTCAGATCCCGTGAATAGGTCAAGTAAACTTGCTAAAGGCTTAAAATCTCATTTCACAATTAACCGAACAGACATCCTGTGGGCGGAGTGATACAATAAAATGTTTTCGTATCAAGGACTACTTTTTTTTAAATGTCTGTACTTTTTTTTTCTGTTTGCGTTTATACTGAGCTATTCTCACCCTGTACTGATTATTTGGGGATAAAATGTCAAACATCTGGCATTGTATTTCGAGAGCAGGACGTTAATGTCTGATAGCCGGGTTTATTATTGCTCTAGCTGTTGGCTGAAGGCGGAGTCTCCCTTTAATAATAAAAAATTGTTTTGAAAGAGGCAAAGTGTTTCGATGTTTAGTTAGAGAAGGAAATGAAATATTGGGACAAAACCAAAAATAGAAAGAAAATGGTATTTACATGCGGACTATTGTCCTTATCTTTATTATTATTATTATTATCATCATCACTTTTCGGTCGTTCTGCTCTTCCGCCTTCATCAGCTGCTTGTCGAACCGGATAACCTTTTGGAAATATCTAACTGAAAGAAAATTAGGTTTAAGTTCTACACACTACACACGGGATAATAGCTTTGTGGCTTAAAACAATACTTCGCGAATTTGGTAATTTTATTTTTTAATCATTTTACTCCAAGCAAGGCAATGAAGAGGCATGGTGGAGTAATGGTAATAGCGGCTTGGATTGAGGAATCGGAGAGCCGAGTTCGAATTCCAGTCGAATCCATTACATTCACTTACGTGCTAATACCCTTGGGAAAGGTGTAAATCCTCTTCTTCTCCCTCCAGTTATTGGTAAATAGCAGGACAGACTGGGTTCTATAGCCTTGGATGGCAACTGGTTTAAGAGAAGGGCAACTCGGAATTCAAAACCTGCGGAGGGTCGTTTGGAAACCTTGTGGCACGTAGTGCACCAGGTCTCTGTATTCGGCACTTCAAAAAGTGTGGATGGTTCTGCATGAAACCTTCACCACTATAATCAAATCTCATGTGCTATACATGCAGGTTGGGGACCTCTTGTACATTTCAAATGAAACTCCAATATTGGAGCCGGCTCAACCCACCTCGGGGGAATGCCGTTACGAGAACAAGAGAGAACAAGCAAGGCAATCAAGCCACTAAGACGCAAGAGATTACGGAGTGTTAGAGAATATGAGAAAAACTATAGACAAGAGAGAGAGGACAATAAAAGAACAGGAATTAAGTAGACGGAATATAACGATTTACATTGCATTTAAATTGAAAGTCAAAGGCAATAAAGCCACTAGGACGCAAGGGATTACTGAATGCTAGAGAATATGAGAAAAGCTACTATTAAGGAGAGAAGACAATAAAAGAACAAGAATTAAGAAGACAGAAGATAACGATTGATATTACATTTAAATTTTTGAAGGTCAAAGAAGCAAGAAACTGCAAGAGAGTTCCACAAGCAAGAAGTGCGAGAGAAGAAACTGTTAGCTTAGAACTTTCGATTACATCTAATCATTTTAAAATACATTTAAGGTGTTAAGCTGGTCCTTTGTAAACGGATCAAGACTTGTTGGGTTATTTAATCTTTATTAATCTTGTTGGATTATTTAATCTTTATTAATCTTTTTGGGTTATTTAATCTTTATACGGCTGGGAAAGTTTGCACGAACATCCACGCCGAACGGGTACCGCCCCCCAAAAAAAAAGAGAAAATAAATTTTTGGAAGAATAACTTTTATTTTTATTTTCGCTTTAATGATATGACACTCACAAATCCAGTAACCCCTTTAGGTCTAAGGGGCCCCATATCTACTACAGCCATAGCAACAGTGGTATTTCATGGACACAACAGGCTGACGGAGTCCAGTTTTCCTTCTCCTAGACTGGTTGCCATCTGAAGCTATAGAGCTCAATGTGTTCTGCTATCTACTCATAGCTATGAGAAAGAGATGGGTTCATACCAAGGGTATTAGTACGTAAATGTACGTAATGAACTCGACTGGAATTCGAACTCAGCTCTTTGATTTTATAAACCGAGCCTCTATTGTTCCACCATGCCTTAATTATATACAAAATATATGAAAAGGTGTTTAAACTCTTTTAGAATATAAAAATAAAAAAGGAAATAAAACAAACTGTTATAATCCGTGTTAATACGAATATATACTTGACAAACACAGTGGATAAAATAAGTAAAGATTTATTGTAATAGCCAGTACAATAAGAAATAAGGTAGCAGCTCAAGGTTGTCGCAAGTCAATCCAGTCGTGAGTGCTGCTATTGGTAGGTCGGTAGTTCTGATTCTGAGTCGTACTCAACAGATCCCAGTGAGACTCTTGTAGTCCGTTAACTTACAGATACTTATAGGTAGTTACTACCTATAGTGTAATCATTCATGGGGGTAACAGGTTATTCCATTACATCACAAACGTTATTTATTTAATATTTTTTTAACATGCGCAATGGAGTTGCACATTCTTTACACCAAGTTTTCACCATTTTTCTCTTTGCGAATTATGCATGCAAATGTAGCATTATTCTTCCAGATTTATTTGCGTACAAATACTCCAGAAAATAAATAAACCCTAGCAACTTTTTCCGGCTTCTTGCTTTCCACTCAACTTTGATCTTTTAAAAATGAAATACAATGCCAATCGTTATCTTCTGTCTTCTAAATTCCTATTCGTTGATTCTTCTCTTTCCTTATTAATGATTTTCTTTTTCTCATATTCTCTCACACTCAGTAACTACCCTTGCATCTTAGTGGCTTTATTACCTTGCTTGGATAAATGACAACATTTTGTGACATTTCGTAGTATCGCAGTTAGTAAACAATTTGAACGGAGAGAGACCTTAGACTTAATTGTTGCACATCCACCACAAAAGCCAGATTTAGTTCCGGCAGACATTTTGTTACTCAAAGTGATAGAGGCGATAAAAAGTTAGCATTTTTCATCTAGTGCCGAGTTGGATCAAAAGTAAACGAGAAACCTTCTACATAGACGGAATGAAAACGTGGTAAAAAACGGTTTGAGAATGTATATCACAAAATACTGGCTCCGTGGCGTTATTTTTGTATGGGGCATAATACTAACAGTCAACCAGTATGGCCTCGCTAACTCGTACCTGAAAAAGAGACAACCTTTCTTAGGTGTGCTGGTGAACAAGCTAATCTCGCAGACCATTGAAAGTGACATTTTTCTGCCCAAGAACTGTGTCTCTGTGCTCAGTAAATAACGAGAATGTAATGGGGACGGGGGATTTCTTGTCTAAAATGAATAATTAGGAATTTAGGGTCAAAATTTAATTTATTCAAAAACAAGAAGAAATAATTAAAATTTAATTATTCCAAGAACTAGAAAAAAAAATTAAATTCTATTTTTTCATTTCACAATCGACATTACTCAACATTTTGAGCTTACGGCCATATTTCATAGAAATACCGTTTCTCGTACGATCACCAAAGGTAAGCAACGTCGAGCCGGGTCACTACCTAGATGGGTGACCGCTTGGGAATACCAGGTGCTGTAAGCTTGCATGTGCTGGTGGTGTAATGGGCTTAAGGCCGTATCCCGTTGAAATACCGTTTCTCGTACGATTACCGAAGTTAAGCTACGTTGAACCTGGTCAGAAATTAGATGAGTGACCGCTTGGGAATACCAGGTGCAGTAAGCTTGGATGTGCGGGTGGTATAATGGACTTACGACCATATCCCGTTGAAATACCGTTTTTCGTACGATCACCAAAGGT
>CAHIKZ030001146.1:75000-100000 GCA_903632075.3 Acanthosepion pharaonis
GTAGAAAAACATTTCTATTGCTTCAAGTCATGAAACTGGACACTTGAAGTGGGACACATTTTAGTAACATCAGCCATCATCGTAAAGACCATCCCAAAGAGAAATAGACAAAGCAAAAAAGAATGGATGACAGATGAAATTCTAGACATGATGATAAGGAGTTTTACTTTTATTGTTCATAAATTCCCACCCCCAGTTGATATTATCAGCTAAACTTTATCAACATATCAGGTGCAGTATTGAAAATTTCAAATGTTCTTTATTTTTGGGCAGTTCATTTTAAAACAGCTCTCGTTATTTAGGAAAATACTACCGCCATGTTTAAAAATAAAGAAAATACTCCCGCCATGTTTAAAAATAAAGAAAATACTACCGCCATGTTTAAAAATAAAGAAAATACTCCCGCCATGTTTAAAAATAAAGAAAATACTACCGCCATGTTTAAAAATAAAGAAAATACTCCCGCCATGTTTAAAAATAAAGAAAATACTACCGCCATGTTTAAAAATAAAGAAAATACTCCCGCCATGTTTAAAAATAAAGAAAATACTACCGCCATGTTTAAAAATAAAGAAAATACTCCCGCCATGTTTAAAAGTAACAAAAATACTCCCGCCATGTTTAAAAATAAAGAAAATACATAGAGCGTGTGTAAATATAAAAGTGAACATTGAAGTCAACACTTAGAGGCGACAAGCTGTTTCATGCTAGATGCAATCATGGCTTGACGATTATTTCTACCATGAAACAGCCTGTGGCCTCTGAGTATTGACTTCAATGTTCATATATATATATATATATATATATATATATATATATATATATATATATATATATATTTATATGTTTGTGTACCATTTTAATATTCCTTTCGCATAATCAAATATCCTTGTATGCTTTAAAAACACACCAAAGATACTTAAACTTTAAAAGTAACCGTTGAAGAAAAAACAAAATCAACATCTAGGGAAAAAAAAGTTTGTAAAAAAATCGGGCTATCTTTATTTCTAAAATGACAGTTACAACTTTCTACAAAGCAACTTGCTTTGTCTTTACAAGTTTATAGAGCAGACCCCCAAGTGTTGCGTCCATAAAAATGCCGACCGTAGGGGACCACCTCCTCGACCCCTTTAGCTAGGCTACTGGCATGACCTACCTAACGAACTCGTGTAGATCGTTGTCAGAATAGATATTAGAAAGAACAACTATCTACAACAGACAGGAAATTGTGGTGAGTCATGGTCCGCCCCCCGACGTCCATAAAGGGACACAGCACATAGAAAAATTTCATTTCAAGTGATGTAGATGAACGTATCAACTGCTCTCCAAATCTGGAGAGTCCATTTTCAAAAGACGGGTTCAAAAGGTACATTTTGTAATTTTGTAGTGGCTTAGGAGATTTCAGAAATTGCTACCAGCATATATTAACTAACGGTAGAATTAGCCTAATTGACTTTTACCGAAAACTGCTGCTTTCTCTCTTGTACACACATTATTGTTTTCGCCTATATAAATACCTGTGACTCAGCGTATATCGATAGCATGTCTCTGACATCCGATAGCCTTTGTCCAACGTTCTGGTGATAAAAACAATACATAAAACTCGACCTAGACGATTATGTTTTACCTAAACGCCTACATTTTTTCATAACATACTGTCAGTTATCGACAAGTATGTTATGTTCAGAAAAAAAAGTCTGAAATTACGAGCAGCTATGAAAGCTCATTAAAAAAAAAGAAAAAAAAAGGGGGTCTGTAGATTGTACGAAAACTCATCATTGTTGCCTTTCCTTCAAAATGAATCAAAATAAATTAAATTAATAAAGTGAAAACAAAAAACAAATTACCTATACTGTATTTAAAGTAGGCAGACAAAACTTATCTACAGTATATAGAGTTGGTTTTCGAATTTGTTTATCACTCTTACGATTTATTATTATGTTTTTATTCGGTCGAACTAGTTTGGGCTATCACGCCAAGCATCACGGCCCTACATCAAGGTCGGGCAGTCATATAGGGTGGCATTCCGTGTCATACATAACATAGCTGGCTAATTTAGGTTGTTGCTAGGTAACCAACCTGCCTTGCATCATGGCGTCAGGAGCAGTAGACCAATCGCAAGATCTTGTTTTGCTCACCAGCAGTGTCCAACAAAATTGTTCAGAAATATCTAAACTGCCAGCTGTATACACCCGGGCGAGTGAGAACCAGGGTTTTTTTGTTGTTTTTTTTTTGTTTTTTTATTATTTATTATCGAGGACTCCGTGAACTGACAGTACAGAATACTTAACTGACACATGCTGAAATGCAGCTGGGAAAATACTGGGAGGTGTCCGGTCCTGACGGACAGCTACACGCAGTTGTACTTACGGTTCAGTAATGACAATATTTCCTTATAAGGAAACATTTGGCATTAATTCAACATTCACTGACCGAGGAGTCAGTTGAAATTTATAAAATCTTTCTCTTTAAACATTTTTTTCACGAAAATAGGTGATATCGCCTTTTCCGCTATTGTTGGGAGTTTCTTTCCTAACCTTTTGTTTGAAGTAGTGTGGAAAGCCAACAGTTTTAGTGTGTCATTATTTATTCTACGAGTTACATGTGCTATTATTTCAGTTGTTGGTGTTGTTGAAAGTCCCCACGTGATGTAGTTTTTGTTATTTAATACAGTTATTTGTTTGTGATCGTGTAGCGCCAGTCCACGAGGTTCGAAGATGTGCTGCTATTTAAAGTCTCCAAGAGATGTGGTTTCTGTCATTTGGTGCAGGTATTTGTTTGTGATCGTGTAGCGCCAGTCCACGGGTATTATGGGGTCCACCCTTTTCGGAGATAATGGACTCGTCCTGCTGCCATAAAATAGCCACAGTCAGGCAGAGAAGATGAGTAGTACAAGAGTCGTACCAGAGTCGTCTGTGAGTGTCGGATAGAGTGAAGTAACCTCTTGTAGAAGTCAGTTATAAGCACGTAGACTCTAATGAAGTCCTACTTCGAGACTGTATATATCTATCTGTATTTGCTACTAACCGTGTTCCTGGATTTTACTATCAGCATTACTTTTTGTATTTTGTGTAAATACATTTAATTTCTTAGATTAAATACTTGCGTTTGTCATTTATTGGATACCTATTTTTCACGCGGGATTCACAACAACTTAGCGAACGAGGATTCGAAACTCACGCGGAAAAGAAAGAAAAACTTTTCGTACGCCTAACCAACAACAACTTGGCCACAAAGATTCAAACCCAAGCGGAAAAGAAAAAGCATCAACAAAAGCAAAATCCTTCCCTCGTCGTCCAACAACAAATTAGCGACAAACAATTTTAGATGAGTAAAAATACAAAAAATTGAATTATCATGGAAGATTTTAAAAATATGTTGGTAGAACTAATAAAGCACCAAAATGAGCAAGAGTTACAGCTACAAGAAATATGGCAAAAGCAATTATTACAAACATAAAAGGAAAATCATGATAGACAAACAGAGCTCCAGGAACTAATATTGAAAGTAGCAGGCAACAAAAAATTAGATATTGAAAAAGAAGCAACATTTTCGCAAGACGCAGTGTGGAATACTATAGAGGTTTTCAAATATTGTCTAGATGAGGACAAAAATTTTGGAGATTACTTCAGAAGACATGAAGACATCTTTAATATAGACTGTCAAAATTGGACAGAAGCCTTTAACTCCACCCCCTGAAAAGAACCTCCTACCACTAGAACTTCGTTCTACTATCAACGAACTGACTGGGACGCGTTCCGTGATTTCCTCCGCGATGTCCCCTGGGATGGAGTCTTTAAGCTTCCCGTCCAAGAATGTGCTTCTGAGGTCTCTTCCTGGGTTAAAGCTGGAATCGACGCTTTCATCCCATCAAGGAAATATAGGGTCAAGTCGCGCTCCTCCCCCTGGTTCTCCGCTGCTTGCTCAGCCGCCATCGCCCATAGGAACCACTACTTCCACCTATACCGTAGCAACATGTCTGACTACAATAGACGTCTCTTTGCCTCCGCCCGTAACGAATGTAAGCGTGTCCTCAATGATGCTAAGTCACTATTTGCAGCTCGAATGAAGGGACGTATTGCATCTCGCAAATTTGGCTCCAAAGATTATTGGCGTCTCTGCAAGAGCGTATTGAACAATTGCAAACCCTCTATACCTCCTTTATTCAACCAGTTCGAAGTCCTGACCTCCTCTTCCGACAAGGTTGAATGCTTTGCTCGGAAATTTTCATTCAACTCGACGCTCGACTCTTCCGGTGTACCCATACCCGACTTCCCTCTTAGAACTGAGGCCATATTGAGTGGGTTAAACATGACCCCATCTTTGGTACTGGGCGTTATCTCTAATTTAGATCCCAACAAAACTAGTGGTGGAGACGGGATACCAGCCATTGTCCTGAAGAAATGCGCGCCTGAACTAGCGTCCGCCCTTTCGAAACTATACAACTACTGCCTCAAGGAATCTTGTTTTCCTGACTGCTGGAAGTCCTCTTCGATCGTTCCTGTCTTCAAGAACTCCGGCGACCCCTCTGACCCTTCCAACTACCGTCCTATCAGTCTCCTTCCCCTCTTCGGCAAAGTCTTCGAAGCTCTAATCAATACCGAGGTGGTTAACCACCTCACATCCCCTAATCTGCTCTCAGACAAGCAATATGGTTTCCGCTTTGCCCGATCTACAGCCGATGTGCTTACAGCCATCACTGAAACAGTCTTCCGAGATCTCCAAAATAACGGGGAAGCCCGAGCCGTGGCACTAGACATCTCCAAAGCATTTGATAGGGTTTGGCATGCCGGCCTTCTTCGCAAGCTCCAGGGTTATGGCATTTCGGGTCGATTATATAACCTAATACAATCATTCCTGTCAAACCGTGAATTGAAGGTCGTTCTCAACGGATTCTCCTCCAGTTCCTATCCCACGAAAGCAGGTGTTCCTCAAGGCTCCATCCTAGGCCCCACTCTATTCCTTATCTATATAAATGACCTTCCTGACGCCATAACTTCCCAAGTTGGCATCACCTTTTCCGCTATTGTTGGGAGTTTCTTTCCTAACCTTTTGTTTGAAGTAGTGTGGAAAGCCAACAGTTTTAGTGTGTCATTATTTATTCTACGAGTTACATGTGCTATTATTTCAGTTGTTGGTGTTGTTGAAAGTCCCCACGTGATGTAGTTTTTGTTATTTAATACAGTTATTTGTTTGTGATCGTGTAGCGCCAGTCCACGAGGTTCGAAAATGTGTTGCAGTTTAAAGTCTCCAAGAGATGAGGTTTCTGTCATTTGGTGCAGGTATTTGTTTGTGATCGTGTAGCGCCAGTCCACGAGGTTCGAAGATGTGCTGCAGTTTAAAGTCTCCAAGAGATGTGGTTTCTGTCATTTGGTGCAGGTATTTGTTCGTGATCGTGTAGCGCCAGTCCACGGGTATTATGGGGTCCACCCTTTTCGGAGATAATGGACTCGTCCTGCTGCCATAAAATAGCCACAGTCAGGCAGAAAAGATGAGTAGTACAAGAGTCGCCTGTGAGTGTCGGATAGAGTGAAGTAACCTCTTGTAGAAGTCAGTTACAAGCACGTAGACTCTAATGAAGTCCTACTTCGAGACTGTATATATCTATCTGTATTTGCTACTAACTGCGATCCTGGATTTTACTAACAGCATTACCTTTTGTATTTTGTGTAAATACATTTAATTTCTTAGCTTAAATACTTGCGTTTGTCATTTATTGGATACCTATTTTTCACGCGGGATCCACAACAACGGGTTTCGAAGATGTGCTGCAGTTTAGTCTCCAAGAGATGTGGTTTCTCTCATATGGTGCAGGTATTTGTTTGTGATCGTGTAGCGCCAGTCCACGGGTTTCGAAAATGTGCTGCAGTTTAAAGTCTCCAAGAGATGTGGTTTCTGTCATTTGGTGCAGGTATTTGTTTGTGATCGTGTAGCGTCAGTCTACGAGGTTCGAAGATGTAGTGCTATTTAAAGTCTCCAAGAGATGCGATTTTTGTCAAACTTATATCACCTGAAGAAGCCTGGAGCGTGCAACAACCGAAACGTCATGAATATGGCAATAAAAATGAGGGAAACAGTCCAAACGATATAAGTAGTGTAAATAAGTACAGTTCATTGTTTGTGATTATGTAGCGCCAGTCCACGATGTTCGTAGAAGGATGGTTCTGTCTTAGAACTACAAAGTTCATTTAGTTCGATGGAACGGATAGTTTAGATATGTAAGAAATGTATTGTTGGTAACATTTTATTTTTATAAAAAACGGATTACTGGTAATTTCCCTGCAAAATACTACTGTGTGAAATTTTTGTGGCCAGGTATTGAACTTAGAATTCTTTGCGTCAAACCACTTTTTGATTCATTCAACCAAAGCTTTTATCCAATACCTGGCCCCATCAGAGAATGCAAAAAATTTGGAGAATTCAGCTACCAAAGAGAATTAACTGAAAGTGAGTTACACGGAAGAGGCATGGCATGTGAAACTAGATTAATCTACCACGTAGACTAAATAAAGGGTTCGATTAAAAAATTCCAACGTATATCACCTGAAGAAGGCCGAAGCGTACAACATCCGAAGCATCGTGAATATGGCAAGAGAGATGCGGACAACAGTCCAACTAAATAGTGTATATAGTTACCGTTTGTGATTCTTTGGCGCCGGTCCACAATGTTCGAAGAATGATGGTTCTATCTTAGAATCGCAGAGGTCATTCAGTTAGATGGAACTGGTAGTTTAGATATGTGTGAACGATTTTATAGCCATGCATGTCATCTATGTGAACGTCTCCATCCTATGACGGTACTTAAGAACATGGCTCGAGTTTTTAGGCTAATGTTTTCGTTAAGCAGCAACTTGCGGTGTTGTGGGAAACTTCCCCAGGCGCAAACTCTTTTATGTTCAATTTCATTTTCTTCTATATAGATCATTTGTAAACATCTATACCGATGATACGACTATATACCGATGGACCTTTAAAAGTCTTGATGATCAGAGATTGGTAGATGACCTATTTTCCGATCTGATACTAACTTCCCAGTGGAGAAAAAACTGGCTGGTTACATTCAATGCCTCGAAAACCAGACTAGTTACACTCCATCACCGCTGACCAGACCCCCAACTGAAGTCAGTCACGATAAACGTACCACCGTGAATTATATTGTTCTTTGCAACCGTTTCGTAAACTCTGATTTCTTTGCCAACTTTGCCAATCTCGGCATTGCTTGTTACAAGTAGAAAACACGTCAGCATAGGCAAGGTACCTGGCTGAGGCGGTGGCAACAGCTAGCACAATTGCAGGTAGGACTGGATTCGCCTTTAACTTGCACAGAAAAAAATCCCAACGCAATGACGTAAAGCATGGATGAAAATAGACAAGATTGACGAATGGAGATTAACAGGAAAGGATTCGGATTTATTCTAGCCATTTCCTCCAACGTACCGGAAGAAGAACACAAAATTACGACGCAGTAGTAAACGTAGTTCCCGAAAATGGCTGACACGAGAATATACATTCATTTATTGTTGTAGAATAGGACACAAAGTACTTCCTGATCTCTAATATTACTGTGACAATGGACTGCTCTTACTTATAAATATGGCAAGTAGTCACATTAGAGTGGACATTGAGTAGTTGACACAAGTTTTTTTTCTGTCGTTCTCTGCATTAGTATCTAATAAACCTCTTCTTTGTTTTCCTCTGTCTAGTCTTCTGTTCCAACGATAATCTCTCTAATTACTGACTTCCTAATGCTAGACTATTTTGAACTCCACTGTATGAGTATTTAATAAACTTCTTTTTTTCCTCTTCCTAGTCTTCTGTTCCTTTGATACTCTCTCTAACTACTGCCTTCCTTATTCTCGACTATATTGAACTCCTATGTATGAGTATTTAATAAACCTTTTCTGTTTTACTTTTCCTAGTCTTCTGTTCCTTTGATACTCTCTGTAAATACTGCATTTTTAATTCTCGACTATTTTGACCTCCTATGTATGAATATTTAATAAACCTCTTCTTTGTTTCTTCTTCCTAGACTTCTGTTCTTTTGATACTGTTGTGTCGTGGCATAATAGTAAAAATAAAAAAATCAAGTCGAAGTTGGTTTAAAGAACAAGTATATTTAACATCACAGATACAAAGGTAGGAAACGGGTACTACTCAGTTAGGCAGTTGTAGTACTGTCGCTGCTTACGCCGGGTAGGTATTACTGGCACTATATATAGTGAGAACCGGTGTAATTCCCTTGTGTTAGAGGCCGGTGCAACACCGCCCTTTGAAAATATCCCGTCTGGGAATTAATAACGTTTTTGTTTTGGGTTCACCCTAATCAACTCCGTTGATTTCCGTTTTCTTTCTGATCTCCTATTCTCAGGAGCTGTCTCTGGTATGGGCACCTGAAAAGTGTTAAACACTGTGTCCATGATGTCCTCCTCGGGCGATCTGGTCACCTCACTGTTCGAGTATCTTTTCCGGATTTGGTTAGTGTGACGTTTGTGCACGAAATCTGGTCCCTTAATCATATAGACCATGTTGCCTATTTGTTTCTCAATAGTGCCGGACTCCCAAAAGGTCCTATTATTTCTATGCATCTTGTAGAAAACTCTTTCGCCAACTTTATACCGTTTTTTTGTTATTGGTTTTTTGAGGTTTGGCCTATCCTGGTTTGGTAACAACTTGTGGAAAATTGATCTAACTTTGCGTCCGAACATGACCTCAGCAGGTGTCTTCGACGTTTCGATGTTTGCATTCGGAGTGACCCTGTAAACTTGTAAGAACTGTTGGATTGACTTATCCGTCGGTGATCCACTAGCCTTTCTCAGGGCTCTCTTGAACGTATCCACGAATCTCTCCGCTTGCCCATTGCTTCTTGGATGGTATGGTGGAATGTTTATATGCTCGATTAGATAATCCTCGCAGAGATGTTTAAATTCGGTAGACGTGAATTGCGTTCCATTGTCTGTGACAATGCAGTCTACATCTCCAAACCTAGAGAATAGTTCATACAGGAAGTTAATAGCTGCCTCGGATGTGGGGTTCTTGCATTTCAGTACTTCCGGCCACTTAGATAGACTGTCTATAACAATGAGATAGTAGAAACCATCTAACTGTCCAGCAAAATCCAAGTGAATTCTCGACCAAGGTCGGTCCGGTTTTGCCCACGAACCGAATTGAGTCGGAGGAGCTTTCATAGCTAATGCGCATCCTCTAGACTCCCTGACTTTTTCTTCTATATCCTTATCCATGTTTGGCCAGAAAACGAAAGAGCGCATAAGGCTTTTCATTCTTGATATGCCTGGATGTCCTACATGGAATTCCTTGAGCATTCTTTTCTGTAATGTCGTAGGAATTACGACCCTGTCGCTATATAACAGGACGTTATCACAAATTGAATAAATTTCCTCATCCAGTTGGTTACTGTTGATTTTTTTCTTTCGTGCTTATAATAAATTCGTCCACCTCTGCCTTACTCTTAATCTCATCAAGTGTTACTGGAAGTTCTCTTATCGTGTCACATAAAGTATTTTTTACTTCAACTTCCGCTTGAATGGCTGCTATTACCATATCCTCCAATGGTTCTGTGTGCTTAGGTATTAACCTTGATAAGCCATCTGCATGACCAAGTTTTTAGATGGTACATACTCCATTTGAAAATTATAATTCAGAAGAATGGTACCCCATCTTTGGAGTCTATTCGCCGTATGTTGTGGTAGTCCCTTTTTCGATCCAAAAATCGTTAGTAAAGGTTTGTGATCTGTTTGTAACAGAAATTGTCTACCGTGCAAGAAATGATGAAATTTCTTTACTGCGAATATAATGCTTAGCGCCTCCTTCTCGATTTGCGAGTAGATATTTTCGGCTGGTAAAAGTGAACGGGATGCATGGGCTATGGGTTTTATTTTTCCATCATCCATTTTGTGTAGTATGCATGCTCCTATGCCATAATATCACGCTTGGGATTATAATGTGCCAGAAACAAGTCAGACGTTAATATCTCTTTAATTTCCTGAAATGCTTCTTCGCACTCTTGCGTCCAGACCCATTTTTGGTCCTTCCTTAACAATTCATTTAAGGTTGATCTTAGTTTATGCATATTTGGCACGAATACATTGTAATAATTTGCCAACCCTAAGAAACTTTGTAGAGACGCAATATTTTCTGGAGCAGGCATGTCCCTTATTGCACTCGATCTATCTGGATCCGGCCTTCTTCCATGTTCATCGATAATTTGCCCCAAGTATTTTATTTTTTCCATGAAAAAGGTACATTTTTCCTGTTTCAGTTTAAATCCATAATCCTGGATCCTTTTGAATACTTGGTTTACATGAGCTTTGTGTTGTTCTTTGCTAGCGCGGTTCATTAACACATCGTCCAGGTACCCTACTGCGAAGTCCAGCCCACTTAACATCATGTCCATTGTTTGCTGACAAATCGCAGGGGCGACTTTGACCCCAAAAGGAAGCCTGTTAAACTTGTATAACCCCTTATGGGTATTGATGCATAGCAGCTTTGAACACTCCTGATCGACTGGGATTTGTAAATACGCGTCACTGAGGTCGATTTTAGAAAAATATTTCCCTCCACTCAGTTTCGCGAATATTTCTTCAGGGATCGGAAGGGGATAATGGTGATCCTTTAATGCATTGTTTAAACCTGTTGAGAAATCGGCACAATCCCTAATCTCCTTGCTCTTCTTTTTGATGTAAACTGTTGGCGTAGCCCACTCACTGTGATCAATTTTTCGAGAACACCCATGTTTTCGAGTCTTTCTAATTCACCATCTATTTGTTCTATAGCGGCGTATGGAACCTTTCTTTTTTCTTTTTGAACACTGGCTGTTCATTTTCTTTGACTTCAAATTTTGCTACCGCTTTTTGTACACCTTCCAAGACCGCCTGTAAATACGTCTGGAAAATTCTCTTTTAACTCCCTCTTAAGTTTTTCTGCCTCCATATTCGCATCCTCAACTTTTTGACAAAAAGAGCTTAAAGGCAGATCCCATAGTCTAAATTTTTCGAACAGATCAGTTCCAAAGAGGTTATTTGATTTTCGCATGACAAAAATTTTCGCTTTTTCGGTCTTATTCTGAAAAGAAATATTCGTCAGTAATTCTCCTTCGAAGGTGATTTTTTCACCACTGACGCTTCTCACCGTTTTATGTGATTTAATCATAGTGGGTCTCCCAAGCTTCTTCCATGTCTGTATATTAATGATGGAAATATCAAACCCATTATCAAGCTGTAGTCTTACTTTCTTTTTAAACATTTTGACCTGTACAAATTTCCGGATATTTCGTTCCTCAGGTTCAATTTTCGTTAGTTTAATGGATGTCTTCTTTCTACCAGATTTTTTCCTACAACGTGATGCCTTATGCCCCTTCCGGTAGCAGTTGTCACATTGTTTGAATTTGTAGGGACACTCATTGTACCAATGTTTATCTCCACACATCCAACACGGTCCAGGTGGATCTTTTCCCTGTTTTTTCCTCTGGTTATTTTTTGAAGTTAAATTTTTCTTCTGATGAACCTTTTTAATGTGCGACACTCCGCTTTCCTCTATGTCACGACTGTCCTGTTTCAACGCAACAAACCGTTCACAGTCTTCCGCTAACTTTGTTAGTTTCTTCTTTGTTTCTTCTTCCTAGACTTCTGTTCTTTTGATACTGTTGTGTCGTGGCATAATAGTAAAAATAAAAAAATCAAGTCGAAGTTGGTTTAAAGAACAAGTATATTTAACATCACAGATACAAAGGCAGGAAACAGGTACTACTCAGCTAGGCAGTTGTAGTACTGTCGCTGCTTACACCGGGTAGGTATTACTGGCACTATATATAGTGAGAACCGGTGTAATTCCCTTGTGTTAGAGGCCGATGCAATAGATACTCTCTCTAAATACTGCTGATTTAATTCTCGACTATTTTGAACTCCTATGTATGAGTATTTAATAAACCTCTTCTTTTTTCCTCTTCTTGGTTTTCTGTTGCTTTGATACTTTCTCTAACTACTGCCTTCCTAATTCTCGACTATTTTGAACTCCTATATATGAGTATTTAATAACCTTCTTCATTTTCCCTCTTCCTAGTCTTCTGTTCCTTTGATACTCTCTCTAAATACTGCTTTTTTAATTCTCGACTATTTTGAACTCCTATGTATGAGTATTTAATAAACATCTACTTTGTTTCTTCTTCCTAGTCTTCTTTTCCTTTGATACTCTCTCTAACTACTGCCTTCCTAACTCTCGACTATTCTGGACCCCTATGTATGAGTATTTAATAAACCTTTTTTTTCCTCTTCCTCGTTTTCTGTTCTTTTGATACTCTCTCTAAATACTGCTTATTTAATTCTCGACTATTTTGAACTTCTATGTATGACTATTTAACAAACCTCTTCTTTTTTCCCTCTTCCTAGTCTTCTGTTTCTTTGATACTCTCTCTAAATCAGGCCTTCCTAATTCTCGATTATTTTGAACTCCTATGTATGAGTATTTAATAAACTTCTTCTTTTTTCCTCTTTCTAATCTTCTGTTCCTTCGATACTTTCTCTAACTACGGCCTTCCTATTTCTTGGCTATTTTTAACATCGTCATCATTTATACAGTTAGCGCATTTTTCGCCGTCGCTCTGTTCAACACTCCCCTCCACTTCCCAATTGCGTTTCATGATGACATTCCCGGGAGAATAGTGCAATGGTTTGCTAGTTCTTTTTGCACCAGGGATGTTGAGTTTACAACGCTCCCCTTCTCAGAAATTCCTCCGCCCATTAGTAAGTCTATTGACTTCCGAGATCCAGGCTGACGACTGGCTCATGGCCGCTTGGCATAAGTGGGATTAGAAAAAATGTTTCCCAGCGCCGGTTAGGTCGAGAAATCGTTCCGACTAACGGCACACAGTTTAGCCGGCAGGTCGATACATTTAATGGGATGTGGCCGTTGCAGTGCCCATCCAATTTCTTGGAGACAGATGTGAGAATTGGATGCAGGCTGTGGACCAATACAGTTCCGTATCCCAATTCTCCAATTAAATAGGTTCAACTACTTCTCTGCAAAGGTACTACCACTGATGAGACATCCATAAACACACATATATATTTTACCCTGGAGTCGAAGTAAATAGTTCATCATCAAATATATCACATATTATTAATAACAATAATAGAAACCAATCAATAAATATGAAAAGTATAAAATCATCATCAAATATGAAAACATTTTTATTATTGTTGTTGTTGTTATTAAACATACTTGAAAAATAAATAATAGAGAAAGAAATTGACTATATTGAACCAATAGTAAAAAGTAAACAAAACAAAATAACTTTACGACTCGAAACGCTTTTCCTTCGTATTTGAAAATACGTTCTCGTCTATAAAAAATGTAATGTTACAATCAATAAATAAGAAAAGGATAAAAGAATAAAAATGTTGGCAAATGTTAAAAATGTTTGTATGATAAATGATAAGGAAAGAAATCGTTGATACTGAACCAATAGTCAAAGGAACAACAAAACAAACATTACGACTCGTAATGCTTTTTCTACAATTTCGAAAATGACATTTTTTTCTTAAAAAGAAAAATGCTACGCTTAAATATAAAAAGAGAAAAATTATCCATGCCAACGTATAAATAATTTAACAAATAAGACGCAAGAACAGCTTGCAGTAAACGATATTCAGACATATCGTATGCCGTCGACTGATCAGCGGATAGTAATTGTTAACTAAGAGCAAGAGAACTAAATGAAGGTTGTTCTGAATTGTCTTACCTTTCACAAGCACAAGTCTGTTCGGTGATAATCGAATGAAGCAGAACATCTCTCAAACGATTGGCTAAAGTCTTTAACCCGGTGTTTAATATAATTAAATACCCAAAGTATTAATCTTCTCCCTACTGTGTTCATTCTTACGCAGCTCCGGTGAAGCGTTGGGGCATGTTCCTATTCTTCAACCATTGGCTAAAGATCAATGCTAATAAAGGGACAAATACAGGCGACTGCCTCAAGTTCAGTTCATAAGCATGACCCACTATCCAGGAGTCTTGACCTTAGCGACAAGTTCGAGATCTAAGACTCTTGCACCTACTTCAGTCGCATCAAGTCGAGGGAAGTTGTCTAAATCGTCAAATAACTCAGAGCGGGCTCCCTGGTATAAAAGCTCATGAAAGTAACACCAAAAATCAATGCAGATGCCCTCGTTAGTAGTCAGTCGCCGTCCTTCCGGCAATGTGACGGGAGTGATATGTCGATCGTTTACGTCCTGGATATGTTCGTCTACTCGAAAGACATACTTTTTAATCTAACCCTAATTACCAAAACTTGTTCCTTTCTTTTTTAATCATTTCACCCCTAACAAAGCAATAAAGCCACTAGGACGCAAGGGGGTTACTGTATGTTAAAGAATATAAGAAAAACTACTATTAAGGAGGGAGAACAATAAAAGACCAAGAATAAAGACAGAAGATAACATTCGATATTGCATTTAAAGGTTTGAAGATCAAAGTAGACTAGGAAGCAAGAATCCAAAAGAGAATTCCACAAGTAAGAAGTGCGAGAGAAGAAACTGTTAGCATAGAACTTATGGTTACATCTAGCCATTTCAACTATAAAATGATGAGACCTAGCCGCCAATCAAGTACTGCGCTTAATTCATAGTCTAGGCACCATAGAGGAAAGTTCGCCAGAAACATTACTATGAAAGTATTTATAAAAAAAAGTACAGGAAGCTAGGTTACGGCGGCGTCGAAGGGACTGAAGCCGAGATGTCAGGTCAGGACCAATATCATTGCAGATTCTTCTTTGGATTTTAAGTAGAATCTCTAAATACATAGCAGGATAAATAATATAAGCAAAGAAACTAGCTTGACTTTAACTACGGCCATGTTCTTACTATCTCCAGGTTTCATATTTTATCAGCGCCAGTTTGTGTTGCTATGCTGAGTCAACATCTAATGTAAATAGAAAATGACCGAATTGCAAACTTATCTCCAACCAAAGCGCCCGTCAATTCCTGATGGAGTGTGAGTAAAAACTGGACCCGGAAATCATTCTCATCGAATAATGATTTCCATTGACCAATCATATTTAGCTTAGCCTTATCTAGTTTTACACCAAACAAACCCGGTAAAGCCTATGGTTTGTATAAACTATTGAATGGAAACGTGGATCAAACGTGTATCAAATTTTCCAAACCCTCTTTCCTTAGAACTTTCAATTATCTCTTCCTGGTGTTAAGTATAAATTTCCTTTTTGTTTATATTTTTCTCTAAAACTTTGTCGTTGCTCATATGTTCGTTCCATGGTATTCTCAGCATCCTTCTGTAGAACCACATTTCTGTTGCGTAATATCCCTTCTTCATCTGTAAGAAAATTGTCCAGTATTCTCTTCCATATATGTCCTAAGTTAAGACCCTTTTAAGATATTTAAATTATTGTACTTGTTTAATTATGACATCCCTATTTTGTAAATGGTATGTTGAACTGTCTCTTTTGCTAACAATCATGTCTTTTCTCTTCTTACAAATGATCTTTAGTCCTTACTTCTCGCTTCCCTTCAATACCCCCCTCTGTAGAAGTTCTTGTAGTTTCTTTTCTGTGCCTTTTCAATACATTTTGGTCATAATAAATTTCTTTCTGTTTCATGCTTAAGGGACATCGTTTTGTTACTTTAAAACATGGCGGTAATATTTTTTGTTACTTTTAAACATGGCGGGAGTATTTTTGTTACTTTTAAACATGGCGGGTATTTTTTTTTATTTTAAACATTTATTTTCTTTATTTTTAAACATGGCGGTAGTATTTTCCTAAATAACGAGAGCTGTTTTAAAATGAACTGCCCAAAAATAAAGAACATTTGAAATTTTCAATACTGCACCTGATATGTTGATAAAGTTTAGCTGATAATATCAACTGGGGGTGGGAATTTATGAACAATAAAAGTAAAACTCCTTATCATCATGTCTAGAATTTCATCTGTCATCCATTCTTTTTTGCTTTGTCTATTTCTCTTTGGAATGGTCTTTAGGATGATGGCTGATGTTACTAAAATGTGTCCCACTTCGAGTGTCCAGTTTCATGACTTGAAGCAAAAGAAATGTTTTTCTACAGAAAAATACTGAGTCCAGAAAATCAAACACTTGTACAAACACAAGAAAAATTAAATAAAAACCTTCATTGCAGTATACTGTCATTTCGAAACCTGTATAAAATAGGGATTACTGCCCCTACCACAAACATAACACACACACACACACACACACACACACACACACACATATATATATATATATATATATATATATATATATATATATATATATATATATATATATATATATATATATATATAGGAAGCATGGTGTAGTAGTGGATAGCGGCTCGGACAGTTGAGTTCGAATTCCAGTCGAATCCATTATATTCACTTATGTGCTAATAACTCTTCTTCTCCCCACAGCTATGGGTAAAATAGCAGCAGAGGTAGATCAAAGACAAACCTGAATTCAAAACATACAGAGGGTCGTTTGGGGACCTTGTGGTACGTAGTGCACCAAGTCTCTGTATTCGGCCCTTCAAAAAGTGTGGATAGTTCTACACAAAGCCTTCGGGACTATAATCGAATCATACGTGCTGGTGTCTGGGCTGTTGGTTCCTAGGAACTGAGCTGCTTGACCCTTATACGTCGAATACGACGGGATAGTCCACACACACACACACACACACACACACATATATATATATATATATATATATATATATATATATATATATATATATATATATATGGGTGCGGCAAAATGAACTGACACCTTAGCAGATTCAATAAAAGCGAGATACTATAAAGAAGTGTAAAGATTTTCATTTGCCACATGAATTGGATGGACAAGAATCTCGCTCTCATTGTGGAAACATTTATCAAGAAAAACGAATTGGTAACTGCACCACAAAGAGCGTTGGCCTGCCCAATCACCTGATTTCGACCCATGCGATTTTTTTTTTCTGTGGGGATATTTGAAATCAAAGGTATAAACTCATCGTCCTCGATCATTTGAACAATTAAAGATGCCATTCGTCAAGAAATTGCTGATATTCCACATAATATGACCCGTCGAGTTGTGGATAATCTTCTTGAATGTCTTCGATAGTGTGTAGAAAATAACAGCACCCACTCGACTGATTTAATTTTTAACCCTTTGAGTTCTAACCAACGCTTTACCGGTGGTAGAGAAAAATGACTTAATGCCCAGCCACCGGTTGAACGGTGGTAGAGAAATATTACTTAATGCCCAGCTACCGGTTGAACGGCGGTAGAGAAAAATGACTTAATGCCCAGCCAGCGGTTGAACGGTGGTAGAGAAAAATGACTTAATGCCCAGCCACTGGTTGAACGGTGGTAGAGAAATATTACTTAATGCCAAGCTACCGGTTGAACGGTGGTAGAGAAATATTACTTAATGCCAAGCTACCGGTTGAACGGTGGGCAAACTATTTTTTTTATATCTACCGTGAGATTTTACATACCAATTATTTGCGAATATTGACTGAGGAGCTTAGGTAGAAATGGTTTAAATTTTTCAGGAACACAGAGCTCAAAAGATTAAAAGAATATGAAACAAAATGGCATCATATGTACACGTCGAAAATAAAAACATTTTTCATTCTTTCCTCTATTTCGCTTTTTTTAAACCTACAAATGTGTCAGATCATTTTACCGCGTCCCTGTAGATTTAGAAATGTAGCAGCTCGTATAATACAGAGTTAGTATTGTTTACAATATCACCACTATATCTTTTAGGTAATAGTTTGTTCTAGCACAGTCTTGCAAAGTGAATCACTTGAGTTAAATTGGCGTCTTAGTTTACAAAATATTTAACATTGGGTCGATATCAGATAAGATTCAGACTGCAAATTTGGCAAATTTCTCACCACTAATGTTTGTTTAATGGCGGCATTAGTTGTTTCCTTATAAGGAAACATTCGGCATTCATTGATCGAGTAACCAGCGTTCTTGTCAGTTGAAACATAAAATCTTTCTCTGAAAAAAGTTTTTCAGGAAAATGGGGTTTTTCAAATTATCGCTCTTTCCAGCATTGACAGAGGCTTCCTTCCTAATCTTCTGTTTATAGGATAATCGAACGTCAACTGCGTGATTATATTGAGTGACTGATTCGTTTTTTACGGCTTATCAACACTTTGCCGGTTATTTAAAGCCAGAAAATATTTGGGGTTGTAAGAATTTGGGGGGGGGATTGGGGGAGACAATAATCATTTAGCGATACAAGTCTTACTAATTAACCCATAGATGGGGGAAAGAGGTGAACTCATACCCTTCACAAGGGCGTTTGCCCGTAACGGAATATAACAAATGCAACTGAATTTAGGGGCTCAGCTCTCCTATTAACTATTCCGAGCCATTAACCATTACACCACCCGCACACCCAAGCTTACAACACCTGATATTCCTAAGAGGTCACCCATCTAGGTACTCGCCAGGCTCAACTTTGCTGATCATACGGTAATCAGTGTTTCAATGATATATGGCCGTAAGTCATTTTGATTAGGGTGGTTTTATAAACGTAGCTTAAATGTGGCTTAAATGTGGCATAAGGTCAAATGAATGGGGCACTCAGTGAGGCTCAAACTCGTTATTCAGTTGTAATTGATCTAGCGAGATAAGCTTGCTGACCGTTATACCACATAGAAGTATCCAGTATCGAAATTATATCATTACTTTCACTTTGGTTTACATATGATATCGATTTTAGGTGTTGCTATTATTGAAAATCTTCAAGTGATGTGGTAGTTGGCACAGTTCAATTTTTGTGATTTTTTAGCGCCAGTCCACAAGGTTCAAAGATGGAGGATCCTTGCTAAGATCTACAGGTTTCATTCGCTCACTAATAGGTGATGTCATCTGATTTATTTCTCACTAGTGCTAGTAATCGAGTCCAGGAAAAAGGTCAGCATGTTCATCATCAGCTTAGCTAGTGATACTACTGTGGTGATATGCAAATTAGATTGTATATAAGTGGGTAGGTTTTCGCACTCGGAAGTGAGTTGTCTTTCCTTGTATCACAGTACAAATAAATATCGTGAGTTGTCTTTCCTTGACATTCCCGCGTACTTGTGAGAACACTACGCGACACAACAACATGGTGTCGACGATATGATATCTGACTATGTTAGAGGATACTGTGCATGTTGAGACTTGGATGAGACATTTCCCGGTGTTGACATGAGTCAAGAAATTCAGTGACAGCAAAGATAAAGGAGGACTAAATAAAATAACGGATTAATTTCTAACATCTGCTGGTTGTGAGGCCGTAAAAAATATCTCCGTAATGGTCTATCTGAAGATGTTAGAAGACGTCATTTGAAGAAATTGCCAACATTGTACAAACAAAAAAGAAACTGGTCCTAGCTGAGAGGACGACGTTCCTTGAAATCAGGAAAAACCCGGATGAAACCATTAGACAGTATGTTCACAGACTAAAAGAAGCATCGAGGTACTGTGAATTCGAAAAGTTGGGTACAGGACTGATGTCTATAGAAGAATTTGTTCAGTTGAGACAAATTGAAAGACTATATGAAATCTTGGGTAAGTACAAAATTTTGGAACAACTTCAAGTCCAGAACATGAATATTGAGTTTTGAATTTTTAAAGCAGCTAGAATTAATTCAGAGATTTAATACACCTAAGACTAATATGGAGACATACAGTACTATGGAGAGTTTACGAAAATGTCGTTTTTTTTGCGACAAACAGATGGACAAGTATAAATGCCCGGCTTTTGAAAAGATGTGTTCTGAAGACAAGAAGAAAAACCATTTCCAATCAGTATGCAAATATAAAAACCAGTAGAAGTGGAGAAGATAGATCCTTTAATGACAAATACTGAAATTTATGAAATAAAAGGACAAGACAAGAGTAAAGAAAGGGTAAAAATAAATCAAATAACTGTACTAATACAAGTGGATACGGATAGTTATGTAACTTTAATACACAAGAATTATTGAGAAAATAGGAAGACTAAAATTTAAGAGTACCAATCTGCAATTGAAACAATTTGACGGGTCAGTCATCAAAACACTTTGTTCCTTTGAGGGGGTGTTCATGAGTAAAAATCGATTCGAAGTAATACCAATCCTAGTTGTGGAATTCATAAAAATCATGGTCCCTTGGGGGTTGACGTTTTAAGAATCGGCACCTCAAAGTTAGTTAACTGCATGAAATTAGAAGAATCTTAGAATGGGCTTTTTAAGGGGTTACGAGACGAGCGTTCGGCTCAAAGAGAATTTTGCCAATTGGTATATTTTTCAGTCTCGTAAAGTTCCGGTTCACCCTCCGTCTGTGGTTATGGTGAAACTTAATGAAAATGATTGAATAAGGAATATTGGAGAAGGTCAGAAAGAGAGACAGAGAGAGAGAGGGGGAGAGAGAGAGGTAGCAATTAAGCTTCTCCAATTATGGTCATACACAAAACCAGTTGAGATTAAAGAAATTGCAAGGACTACAAAATTGATGTAAATCACCAGATATGTTCAGATTCCTTCTCATTGAAAATTATTGAAACGGCCTATCGCGAGATTTCTGGGATTAAATTTTTGCCAAGATTGAACTGGAATCTGTATATAATCAGATTAAAATAGAAAACTATTTTCAAGAAGTTGTTGTTCATGATGACGGTCGTCTTTAAGTATAGAATCCAAAGGTTAGCAGTGAATATTTCGAAGACAGTAGGGAATCGTAGTTCAGGTTAGCAGTGGATATCCCGGTAAAAGTAGCAGAGCGTAGTTCAGTAGTTCTTCCTTCTGTTCTTTCGCCTGACAAGTTGGCACTGGGCATTCGAATAGAGTAAACAAAATGGCCGCCTTTATACACGACGGATTGAATATTCTACGTCTTCTGATTGGTTAATCCTTCTCTTGGTGGACTATAAAGTGAGTCAAGTCATTTGGGCTAGCTCACTAGTACCATATACTAAAAAAACTGCAACAGAAGTCACTACGATAAACACTCCTACAGGTCTTCTACAAGTTTGCCATTTTGAATAAAAACATCCAGCCATATATTCCAAAAGACTATTGAGAAAGTTTTGGAAGGAATAAAAAAATTCCATTGTTTATCAGGAGAACATAGGTGAGAAATTAGAGCCACAATAACCATGTCTTTCTCAACAAATGAGAATGTTTGGTAGAAGATGAATAAGGATTTAAGTACTGCGAAAGCATAATTTGTAGTGCAAAAAGGATTTAATACAGAAATATTAACAAAAAAATGGACAGGGCGTGTTAGCTCATGAAGACCAGTTTAGATTTCGAAGAGAGCCGGATGATATTAAAATGGAGGGGGAGACTGGTGCAGGAGAGAGGGATCAGGATGATCACCAAGAATTTGAGAGTGAACGGGGAGGAGTGAATGATTATGTCTAGTGATAATGAGGATCATAAGGAAGATTCAAATGAATAAAATCTGGTAAGACCGACATTCTCCATAAAAAGGAATCTTAAAGTTGGACTATATAATAAACTATAATTCCAATATGGTGTCTGATGATGAAAGGGGAAGCTTTGATACTTGTCAGGTGAGAAATTTTCAAAGAACAACGCACCTTTAAAAACAGTGAATTTTTAAAAACAAAAAACAAGACAACATCGAAAAAGAAGAAGAGGAAAGGGAAAGTCTTTTTGAAAGCATTTCAAACTTATTTAAAGAAAAAGAAAAAAAACAACTTTTTGACCTTAAATGATCTCTTGCTGATCGATGGGTCGTTAAGTTTTAAACAAACAAACAAACAAACAAATTGGCAATCACCATGAGACAAACAGTACACCTCCTGTAGTGGTACGGAGAAATAGCAGATCTGTAAAGGATATAAAGCCTCTAAGATTCAGGGAGATGTGGTGATATGCAAATTAGATTGTATATAAGTGGGAATGTTATTATACTTGGGTGTTAGTTGTCTTTCCTTCACTACACTGCACACTTGTGAGAACTTTTCACGATACAACACCTACCTAAGTTGATAATGAACACACCGGCGCCAGGTATAATGAATGCATACCTGGCGCAACATAATCTTTCACTTTCTGCTATAAGAGCGGAATATATATATATTTTTATACAAATATATATGTATGTGTATATTTACTACTAATATATATATATATATATATATATATATATATATATATATATATATATATATATATATATATATATATATATATATATATATGCACCTCGGGGTGTTGTAATGGTTAGCAAGCTTGTCTCGCTAGAACAATTACGACTGTGTAGTGAGTTCAATCCTCACTGGGTACTTTTTACTTTCGGCCTTGTGCCACATCCAAGCTACGCTTGTAAAATCACTATATATATATATATATATATATATATATATATATATATATATATATATATAAATGCCTCTTATTATGAAATTGACTATTTATATCTTAGAGAAGGACAATATATAACATTAATAATGTGTATATGACTATAAGCGCGCACGTGGCTTCTCTTACGAAGAGGTCCCCAACCAGGACTAACACCAAGTGGGGTGCCAATGCAGGTACAATCTGCACCACGTCCTTAACCCTTTGCAACTCCACAGCAGAATATGCTCCACCAGAGTGGAGTGAATCATCACATGTAAATAAAATTGACCTTGACATAAACGCCTCTTCGAGATCAATCACTGGGAGTTTTAATCCAAACAAAGTAGATGATCTCTACTTGCTTAGTCGCATCGCCCCCCCCACCTTACAACAGAAGGATAATCCTCTCCTAACTTGAGAAGTTAAAGCAGGAACTGAGCCTCGTTATCCATTCGACGGTAATGGCAAATAGGTCTAATTTACGACATAGCTTTCTACATTCAGTTGAACCAATGAACAAGAGAGCTCCTAGTCAGCCTCTGTCCCTGTGATACGGCCACCTTAACAACATGGAACACAGGCTCTCTGTCAGCCATACAGAATCCACCTTGGCTCTAGTGATGTCTGTCTCTTTTGCTTCTGCCTGAATCCCCCTCTGAACAGCTGTTGGTCTCTGTAGAACCAAACCTTTAGAAATGGGAATATGCCACCAAATTATGAGGAGGATCTCAACTGCCAATGGGAGCAATCCCCAAATAGTTTGCCTCCCAAATCTTTTGTAGATTCATGCACATTTAACGATCCTGAAAAAGTAACACTCCAGACAAAGCTCTGTGGGCAACACTGGGTGGGTGTAGTGCGACGACTCGATAAAAAAAAAAACGCAAAACAATCAGAGGACAACAGACCAACAAAGCTGAATTAAACCAATTTATTATTTCTGGCAAATAGGAACTGTGAAATAAAGATAGAGGATGAGAGGGGGGAAGGCGAGAAAGAGATAGGGACGAACAAGTGCTTTTGTAGAATGCAGTCTAGCACAATGTTTCCCTGATAGAATGCGGTATACCACAATGTTTTGTTTGGGGTATACGATCAAACTACGATGTTTCTATTTTAATATGCAGTTTACTACAATGTTGGCCTTGTAGTATGCTGTCTAGGACATTTAAGGAATTAAATTTTATACCACGTAAAACTTTATTGTACCTTTATTTTAAATCTGTAAAAGGCATGAACAATGTTAAGGCTTGTAAACTTTCATCTTGTATAAGGCCAATTACCCGAAAAATAATCAACTCTGCATGGTGAGTCATATTTTCATGCTTTAATACAATTTTGTTCTGAAAATCGTATTGAAGGGAAACTGATAACCGCCATGCAGTTTTGATCCTTATGGCACAAACACACACACACAGATATATATATATATATATATATATATATATATATATATATATATATTATAGTTATTTAAAAAATATGATTCCATCGCGGCACAGAAATTACTATGTTTCGAAACTGGTCAGCAGTATTTAAGTTTAATTCCAATATTAAACCTTAACCACTGGCTGGCAGTTTCATCCTCAAGCCTTGTTTTGGAATAATTATGGTATGGAATGTTTTACTCATTTATAGTTTTGAATGGAGGTGTGGTTTGAGGTCTGTTTTTTCTTTATCAAGGGGTCATTGCTTTGATGGAAGTAGAGGTGTTTGTAGAATGTCAGGTTTTTGGAGTCGTGTAAGGTTGGGTTGGGGTTTTTTGTCTGGCTGCCATGGCAAATCTTAACAGACTCCCTCCCAAAATTCTAACTAATTGATGTAGTAGTTCTGTTTTTCTTTTTTATTACTGTATGCTAAGACTTTAACATTATTGATGTTGTAGTTCTGGTAGTCTTTGGTGTTTATTTAATTGTTTTTGGCTGACTTATTAAAGAGGCTTTAAGCTTATGATTGGGTTGTGTTTTTAAAACTATTGCTTTAATTGAGCATGTTTATAGATTTTGAAAGTTTTAATTTTTTTAAATGCTAATTATTTAAGGCAAATATTTGTTGGTGTCGGCAAAAAACCGGTGTCTCATATCTTTGATTTAATAAATTAATAATTCATAAATTTTCGTTTTATAGAAACTTAATAATGTGTAGTTTTTCATGTAGGCATAAAGGGCATGGGTGATCCCAGGTTTCACAAGTTCTTGTTCTGTTTATTATTTTCCATTTTATTTTTGGTGTTTTATTTTTTCTTTTAAATGCCCAAAATATTTAGATAGGGATGTCTGATTTCTATTTTTAATATTATTGAAGGAGCTTTTGTGTTGTCTCCGCCTTATTTTAAATTCATTCTTCGTGGATCCAATATATATCTTTTCAATATTTGGATTCTCGATGGATGAGATTGTGCATTGGTATACCACAGATTCTATGCGGCATTTATTATCCAGCGGGCAATTTTCTGGGATTCTACAATCACATAATTTTCCTTATTTTTGTCTAATTTTTATTTAGAAATTTTCTTTATTTGATTTTGGCGTGCGTGTTTTTTCAGGATTTTATTATTATTATTATTATTATTATTTTGGTAGACTTAGAAAAATTGAGGAACGACCCCTCCACGCCCCGGAGGATTTGAATTCAGAATTG
>CAHIKZ030001146.1:105000-155000 GCA_903632075.3 Acanthosepion pharaonis
TTTCTAGAACAAAACCGTCCCAGGGTCGAAAATCTTGTCACAGTTGCTGCGCTTCAGTTCACAACCCCCGCCCATTGCCACATCCTCTGTTTATGAAATCTCGCCCTAAATCCAAGCTCAAGTATAAAAGCGCAAGAAGACTTCAACCGAGTCACAGTTGGAAGAGTAACCGGAGTGTACAGACTCGCAAACAGCTTCTCAGCTTGGGACTTAACATCCATCGATAAAATTTTCACTCGCCAAAGGACTTTTCGTTTGATAAACTCCACTTATCACGAGTGAATTTGTATCGTAAAAATGACCGAAATGCAGAAACGTCAACATATGTACGTCCCGAGTACTAAAAAACAACACATTGTTATCAATCGAAGATCAACATCAGGTCCTGGTTTTCCCGACTTGGGCTCAAATTCGATGAGAATGATGGGTGCCCACCGTGTATCCGCAAGCATGGGTGTTGGGGTCGCCGGGAGCATAGCCCATACAGGGGTCGGTGAGATGAAGAATAAACGAGAGGGGGAGAAGAAGAACATTCAAGATCTGAATGACAGGCTTGCGGCGTACATTTCCCAGGTTCGATCCTTGCAATTGGAGAACACTGCCCTTCATGATGCTCTCAAGAAGAAGAGGAAAGAGTTTGATGTTGAACCTATGAAAGAAGCCTATCAAGCAGAAATTGACGAAACCAAAAAGTTGCTTGAAGAGGCTAATAAAGAAAACGCTGAATTGAAAGTTCAAGTAACCAGTATCGAAGATGAACTGGAGGATCAACGATCAGTGTAAGCAAAAAGTAGTTCTATCTATCTATCTATCTATCTATCTATCTATATATATATATATATATATATATATATATATATATATATATATATTTTCATTGTAACAGTTTTGATGAGCTTTCCTCTTTGGTACCTTGACTTTATGTATTTAAGCACTAAATTTAGTACTAGACTGGCATCAAGGTCTTTTCATTTTATAGTTGAAATGGCTTGATATAACCGTAAGTTCTATGCTAACAGTTTCTTCTATCGCACTTCTCACTTCTACAACTCTCTTCCGACTTTTTGCTTTCCAGTCAACTTTGATCATCAAAAAGTCAAATGCAATGTCAATCGTTATCGTCTGTCTCCTTAAAATCCGTTCTTTTATTGTCCTCTCTCCTTAATAATGTTTTTCTCTTTTATTCTCTCACACTCAGTAACATCTTATTGGCTTTATCGCCTTGCTTGAGGTGAAATCATTATATATACATATGCGTGTGTGTGTATTTCAGCTTATATATATATATATATATATATATATATATATATATATATATTATATTTTTTTTAACAGAGGTAGACCCCATCTCACTTGTGACATTCTATCGAGAAAATCTTTCTTGCCTTATTTTTTTCAATTTCCGAGATTGAACGAATCCTGGAAAAAACGTGCTTGCACCTGTTTTTATCTAATTATCTTGATCGAATGAATTGTTTCAAAATATTTGCTTGTGCTTTTAACCATGCAGGCTATTCTGGCTTTAGGATTTGAAAGCCATCCAACAAGTTATAGATACATCCAGCCCAACGAAGATCTTTGCCTGTATGCTTGATCGCATATTATGAATAGGAAGAACGGATTTGGTCTTGACATTCCTTTACTAAAACTTGCATTACTACACACACACACACACACACACACACACACACACACACACACGCACAAAAAAAATCAAGAATATCACTTTTGTTCATTAGACATTGATTTGTATCACTTTGCGACCTCCATAGATTGCCTGTATGTATCTGTGTATTTACTAGAACGAGAAGTGCATGAGGTTGGCTTTATAGTAATTGAAATTTTTGACTATCCACTAATGGGTTAAATAGTTTTAGCACCCAAACTTAGGAGTTAATTAAACGAAAGAAGGTATGAAACTTACTAATTATTAAAAGCAGAAAATATTGTCGAAACTTTGGTCCGAGGGCATACTTACGATCTTATCAGTTAATTTATCCCAAAATATTATTTCATCCCAAAATAAAAAGAATTTATATTTATCAAAAACTCATAACAAATTCTGCCAGATTGGGACCCTCCCATTGCACTCCGGTTAGTTTTACCTTTGCGATTACCCCAAATGTGCGCGACTCGGGTTTGCTATTTCTAAGTGTGAGGTCATCGTTCGCGCTCACCCCGATAAAAAAGCCAAAAACAGATTTCTTTTCTTTTTTTAATTGTAAAAAAACCTTGTAAGTACCTCGAATATCATCCACACTTGGGAAATGTGAATAACTCCTTGATTTTTTATATTTTTTTCATTCTGAGGGTTGTAATTACTGCGAGAAAAGCTAAACAAATTTTGATTTAGAATTTATAATTTTAAAAACTTCCAAAAATTTAATAAAAAAATAACAAACTTTTATTTAAAATTTATAATTTCTTGCGGTGAATTTGCAATAAGAAACTTCACATTATTTGGGGGAGAATTAATATAAAAGATTCGTGTATGCACATGAATAATTGCTGAAAATATCTTAGACCCGATAAAACGAACGGCTTAAAACCATGAAAAGTGCAATCTATTCATATAGTAATTCTTAATTCACCTCTCCACTAGGCACATCAATTCTTTCTTTAACCTTTTCCCTTCGAATTTTGGGTAGTTTGTCGAGAGGAGATCTTTTTTAAAATCTTTTTTTTTAAATGTGTACGTATGTGTGTGTGTGCAAAATCTAAACTTGTTATTTTCTCATAGACTCTCCCCATCGTATCGCATCATATAGAAAACTCTTCTCACAATTAATTTCTTCACAGAATCAGTTTGATCCTCACAAGGTGCCATTTGAATGTCGTATTGTGCTTTTGTTTAAACAGCAGCAACTTTTTATTTATGTTTTTGTAAATAAAAATCAACTCCATTTCTACTTCCTTTAATAGCAGCTCGAAAAGAAAAATCCACAACACCCAGAAATTTTATTTACAGAGACATAAGCATTTCACACTTATTTAAAATATGTGGTAACATCTTGGTATTAATTGCTTATCGGTGTGCTCGCATTTTTCCAATTGTTAGTATTAAGGCTGTTTCTAATAAATTGTGTTGAAAGTCATTCTTTACTCAAACAACAGCTTGTTAAACAGTGCATGAATTGACATCGACACACCCGAATTGATTGCTACGATTTAATATATTTATAGAACCTACACTACAGACACATATATGTGTATAACATTTGTGAAAAAGTGAGCAAGTAAGCTGGTGGACTGAAAAGATGCAAAAATTCACAAAAATATAGATAATGATAACAAAATATATGAGTCTGTCAACTTTGTGCTATAGGGTTTGAAAGACTGCCTGATTTAAAGAGCTGTACTGGTTTAAAATATAACAATGTTGCACAATGATGTTTGGTGACTGTCATATTTGGCAACAAGGTCACAGCTATCATGTCTAGGGTAAATATATATGTGGAAAATTCAGTTTTTAGTTCTGTTTATTTATTTTCTATTTTTAAAATAAAGGAATAAATTTATGAAAAAAAACAAAAAGAAAAAATGAATAGAAATTACCTCGAATCTAATTTTTATAACTGAAGGATTATAGCGAAAAGCACGCATCCAGTTCCTTTACGTAAATCACGTTTTGTCTCGGACAATTCTCGTTCTGATAATGTTCGGCTTACGACCACATTACGTTGAAACATCGGTTCTCGTTGAGCTTGGTCAGAACTTAGATGGCTGTCCGCTTAGAAATAGCAGGTGCTATAAGCTTAAATGTTTGGGTTGTGAATGGATAGTAACTCAGAAGACTTGTTCTAATTTCCGTTAAGTTTGTCATATTTACTTGCAAGAAAATACGCTTGGGAGAGTTATGAATCCGCCTTTTCTCCCCCATCTATGGGTTTATTAGTATTTCTTGTATCACAAAATATATTATTATCTAAAAAATACTCTTACATTTTGAAAATATTTTGTGGCTTTAAATAAGCTGCAAATGGTTGATAAGCCGTAAAAATGAATGAATGAATGATAACGCCGGTGAAAAATGTCAAAGTAGATTTTTTTTTTCAAATTGTCTTGACAAAGAGAACTGTCGTTAGATCCGATTTACTTTAATTGACTCGGCAACAAAGAAACTTTGTCGATCAACCTAGGCTGAATAGTACCTATAAGGGAGACACAAGTTCGAATCCTGTCAGAGGGTGCATATTATTTTAAATACCATTTTACTCGTCCCCACTATATATATATATATACGCTGGCGTGCAAAACGTTTGACCAACTTGGTAAATTAATTTATTTTATTAAGTTGACGCCCCCAAATCAGTTCTCAAGTCGGTATCTGCGCAAACGACACTATTCTCCTGTCTCAATAGTAAATCCAGTATTGTTGACAAAGTTAACCTGGCCCTAGGTTTCGAAAAAATCATCCAATCTGTGGTTGACTGGGGCAGGCAATGGCTTGTAAACTTTAATGCCTCTAAAACGAAACTGCTCTCATTTAGCCACCATAGAAAAACCTTCCTGCCTTCTGTCAGTATGGCTGATGCTCAACTTCACGAGAGCGCCTCAATGCACCTTATTGGTCTCACGTTGTCCACTGACCTGAATCAATAGCTTCATCTACCGCAAGGAAAGTTAGATCTCGCGCCAGAAGGTTTTTCTCGTCTGATTCCATCCTTCAAATCTACAAATCTATTTGTCCTTGCACTGAATACTGTTGCCCTATATGGTATGGTGTCTCCACTGTTCATCTTGACGTTCTCGACAAAATGCAAAGACAGATATCCAATGTGATAGGTCCTGATCTGGCTTCTCGACTACAGTCACTTTCACACAGACTTGCTGTGGCTTCCCTCTGTCTTTTCTACACATATTTTCACGGTAACTGCTCTGACGAGATACTTTCATTGGTCCGCTAACTGCATGAATTTAAGCGTGCTACTAGGTTGGCATCTCGGTCCCACCCTTTCACTGTCGTTAAATGTAACCGACTCTTCTACTCCAACAGCTTCTTCTCTTGCACTTCCTGACAGTGGAATTCCCTTCCTCTTACTGTCTTCATTGATAGCGATAATATTCGAATATTCAAATGTAATGTCAATCGGCATTTTCTGATGCCTTGATCTTGATCCCCGTCCTTCTCTTTATCCTTTCCTCAAACACCCCCTTTACTCTTACTCTCACTAACTCCATGCGTGCTCGTGGCACCCCACCCTTGCTTGGGGTGAAATGCTTAAAAAAAATCGAGAGTGATTGGCAGGAAGCTTTTCCCAGTAGATGTGATGACCTTTGAGGACCAGAAAACAAGTTACTGCATTTTCTTTAATGCTCTATGGTGGATGATAAAGCATCTTAAGCATGTTGATGTCAAACAAAAGTCATGCAAAAATACTGGGTCACTAGCGGAAATTTCACTTTTCAGCTCTTTTCTTAAGTTAAAAAGTAATACATATTTGGAAAATTAGTTCTTTATTATTACAGAAACTGCAAAACATGAAAGTATAGACTAAGTAATTAGTGTTGATACCTTTGACTAGAAGAATTGTCTCAATTCGATGTAGCATCAAATGGAACAAGCTCCAAATTTTCCCCATTCTATTTGGTAGTTGGAGCACTTGTTTCTTCATTTCCCACCACAATGGTTTAATTATATTGAAATCAGGACCTTGGGCTGTCTAGACTTCCAAAAATTGAACATCTTCATCCACAAGAAAATATTTTGCTGCACGTGATGTGTGGCATGGAGCACCGTCATGCTGAAAAATTTCTCCATTTTTGTAATCTGGATAAAAGGTTAGACCGTATAAACTAATATATATATATATCCCTATTTAAGATTCCATCAACATTTACTAATTTTACCAATTTGTTTTGATGCAACCCCACATGATTATCGAGACTCTCACAATCTTTCTTTCATCTCTCTTGTCTAACTTTTGTGAACTTGCGGTTTTCTTTGTACTAAAAACACTTCCGACAGTCTTTTGAACACTATTTCTGGAAATTTTCAGCCGTCTGGCAATCTCTCATCGAGTCACCCCCTTCAGAGTTACAAATTTCATCTTTGTTTCAGCGGAAATCTTAGCCATGATTTTAGGGTAAAAAGCAAGCTAATGTTCAACTACAATGACTTACCAAGGGACCTTACACTCATAATAAGATGGAACAATTCTTACTTGGAAATTTGCATATTATCATGACTTTATCATCTCAGATTTTTCATTGGCAAATAAATTTTACATGATTTTTTTCTATAAAGCGTTGTACCTTCTGTTATACGGCACCGAATAAAAAGCAAAAATCTAATTAGAAATCTTCAAGGTCTAAAACGACAATCACAATAAAGCAAGGTTCTATTTGGCCTTTAACACACACTTGTTCAAATTTTTCTGGAGACGCATATCTGCTCACTTCCTTATCCGAAACGTAAACAAAGCAATTTCTAAAGAATTAATGGATTTTTCTAATCCAATATATTTTTATTACTTCAAACGTTATTTTAATGCAAACCCGTATTTGAGCAGATGCTCTGTTTTATTTTAAACAGTATTTATTTCAATAAAATATGATATATGTTATTCTGCTTTCACATTTGAATACATGGTAGATGATACTCCGCTTTTGTGCATATACATGTTTGTGTGGACATAATTACTAGAGGCGGTGATATGTTTTATGTTCTTGTTTTGTTGAAGTTATATTTTGGAATACAGTTTGATTTCTTTAGGAAATTATTGGATATTATATGAATTAATGTCATGAAAGAGTTCTTGTTTGTTGTTTGGCTGATTTTGTTTAAACAAACAAAACAAACAGTAACCTCTTGCGTCTTATTGGCTTTATTGACTTGCTTGGGGTGAAATTATTTGAAAAAAAAACTTATTGTTAGCACTTCTGAATATTTTAGGACAAGTTCCATGGACTTAGCCTTCTATCATGAGGAACTGCATATTTTATACGACTGTCATTTTTTTCCTTCGAGAACGCTAGGTTTGCTAGAACTCTTATATCTTGCAGATGGATACATCTGTTGGAAGCGTATACCAATTCTATTTACAGGAGATCACATTAAAACTATTTTCTTCACATGTATTTTAAGGCATTCGTTGGTCTCGAAATACTATGGTTCTGCGACCGAAGAGTTACGCCACCTCCAGACTGCAGACGTGGGCGTTTTTTTTTTGTTTTTTTTTTCTTAATAAGTGCACGTCTCCCCTCTCCATGCCACCGATGTTGCCCCAATACAGTTTGGCACCGGCGTCATTGCATGAATTGCCAGAACGAAGTTGAACATGACATCGGATTGTTTTAGGCGCTCCGGCATTGAATTCTAAGTTTTCCTTCTCGTAGTTTGGTTACCAAACATGCCTACTAGAGCCCAGACTTCCCTAACATTTCGCCATAGTTAGATGTTTTGAATTCAAAGTTTTTCCTTCTCCTATGATGGTTGCTATTCTATTATTTATGAATATGTAGGTTATTAGCACGTAATTGAATGTAATGTTAAATACACGCTCTTATAAAATCGCTTATTTTTCGCAGAAAACTTGGTATTTTTAAGAACTTCATTTTCAAGAAATCCCAGCTTCAACATTACATATTCGGTCAGCTTTCTTTTCTTTATGATTTTTCGATTCCTTGTTCAGTTTCAGAAGGCCTCTATTCTGTCAAATTTCTGATACTGTTTTAATCATGTGACTACACTAAACAAATACATGAATTACAGTAACATTCCCTAGATGTAAATTACACTGTAAATTGTTCCTTTTACTCACCACTACGAATTCTGTTTTCTGACAATTCTTCATCTTTTATGCGCCGTGTTCATGACGAAAGCGATAGTGGCCCTCCACATCTTCCTGTCCTTTCTGTTTTTGCTATTTCTCCCAAACCCTGTTCTACCATCTATTTGCTCAAGATCATCAAGTAGGTTACGCGTTGCTTTTCTTTCTCCCTCTTTCCCTCTGTCCTGTGAGTATCAGGTTTTCTAAGCTTCCTTTTTGTTTCCATTTTTTCCTAAACCTCGTCGTTGTTCGGTCCACGGTATCCTCAGCATCTGTCTGTAGAACCACAATTTTGTTACTTCAAGTCGCTTCCTTATCTTTGAGGAATTTCCCAGCATTCACCGCCAGATATCACGTAACAACTCAGTGCTCTTTTCTTTGTTTCTAACGAAAATTTTCTGTCTCCTTAGCTTTTGGAATGCATTTTTGGCCATTCCAATACGTCTTTTGTTCTCAGTGCTGTACTTTCCGTCTCTTGTTACGATTATTGGCTGATGTGTTTTTTCTTAATTTCACTATCTTTCTTAATAGTACTATCAGTTTCCTTTCGAAATATACTATCAACACAGTTTCATCTGCATAAAGTATACTTTTAATATTATCGACGCTGTTAATAACCCGTCCAATGTCTACTAGTTCTCTTAAAATTATCTTGCGAGACAAATTAAATAACACCAGTGAGAAAAAAAGTCCGATTCGAACCCAATTTCTATTTTTTTCAACATTGACGATTGACGTCAACACCAAGCGATCGCTTGGTGTTGACCTCACTCGTCAATGAAGTTGAACGCAACCATCAGGCTATGTCAGGATCATTGCCTTTAGCATTAAATATACTGTTGCTTCTGTGTGTTGACTTTAATGTCCACTTTTATATTTACATAGGCTCTATCATGATATTGAGAACTTTAGCCTATAGCATACCTTGAAATTATATATATATATATATATATATATATATATATATATATATATATATATATATATATATATATATTATTTAAACGCTATTTTAGTAGGAACCAATATTTCAGTACACACTTCATTCATTTGTTAAAGTGTATATTTATTTATTTTCGTCTACCAGCCTAAATATTCGAGAAATCTTATTACAGAAAAAATATCTATCTATCTATCTATCTATCTATCTATCTATCTATCTATCTATCTATCAGGTCATCCCATAAGTTCTGTCCGAATTTTGAATCAAGAAAACAAGTGACCAAATGTTACATTTAATTACAGATTCAATCAACAATGTATTTTCCCTGATTATCTATAACTTCCTTCCATCTATTAACAAGCTTACTAATTCCATTACTGTAAAATTCTTTTGGCTTTGATTCGAAGAACTCACAAATGTCAGTTTTAACCTCTTACTAGTGTTACAAAAGCTGTTTCTTCCAAATGATTTTGTAAGCTACGAAACAAATGGTAGTCTGAAGGAGCAAGATCGGGAGAATAAGGTGGATGAGGAATTTTCTCCTAACCAAGTTCTTCGATCTTTTGTGACGTGATTCTTGCTGTGTGGGGTCGCGCATTGTCCTGATGAAACATCACCCTTTTCGATTCACTAGAACAGGTCTTTTTTCCTCAAAGCTTGGTTCAAACGCTCTAATTGCTGACAGTATATTTGAGCATTAATTGTTGTATTAGGTGGTAAGAATTCAAAGTGGATTATTCCTTTTGCCCATGAAGTTCCCTTCTCGGCAATGGCTGGGGTCTTTCTCCTTTACCAAGCCACTGTCTACGACGCTTAGCATTTCGATAAAAGATCCATTTTTCGTCGCCAGTCACAAGTCTATCCAAAAAAGGTGAAACAAGTTGGCGAGAATGGAGAGAAGAGCAGATGTCAACTCGGGCTTTGAGGTTGTTTTCAGACAATTCATGAGGCGCCCATTTTCCAAGTTTAGGAACTTTTCCAAGTTGTTGAAGATGACGATGAACAGTTGTATGGTTTGAACTGAGAACCACTGCCAATTCCTCAACTGATAAAGCAGGATTTTCTTCAAGGGCTGCTTCAAGAAGCTTTTCATCAAACTCAACTGGACGTCCGGTTCGATCTTCATCTTCAAGGGTGAAATCTCCACCTCTGAATTTTGCAAACCATCATCTGCAAGTTCTTTCATTCACACATTCCTCTCCATAAACTGAGTGAATGTTTCTAGCTGCTTCGGCTGCTGAGTTTTCTTTCTTGAACTCATAAAGCATTATGTGCCTCAAATGATTCTTGGGTACTTCCATGTTAGCAGGGTTTTAATCAAACAAAATTTAATTTTATTGTTCTCTGAAATAAAATTTGATCAGGTTAAATGCATCTAAACATAAAAATAATGTTCAGCTCCATTGGACATTATAAAATACTCTTTAAATTTCGTTCATTTTAACAAAAGTTAAAATTCGAACAGAACCTATGGGATGACCTGATATCTATCTATCTATCTATCTATCTATCTATCTCTTTCTATATATATATGTGTATATATATTTATGCATATACTTTTAGATGCCGCATTCATGAAGAAAGGATTGACCAATTGCAAGACAAAGTCAATAGCCTTAATGATGAAAATTCTCATCGGACCGCTGAATGCGATATGCTGCGGAGAAAGGTGGAAGAACTTGAGCATCAAGTGGGTCATTGGAAAGCCAAATACAATGAGGTTTACTCCCAACTGCAAGCAACCAGAGCCGTAAGTAGATTTCTTACTTCTTTAAATTGTATCTTCTTAAGCCAATCGTCATTTTTTGAGGGACTTGTATCAAGTTAATCGCCTGTACCTTGAACACTCCTGCCATATCTCTGGTCTGATGCTCTCGCTATGCATCTCGACATTCTTGACAAAATTCAAAGAAGAATCTAGAATAGGTCCTGAATTGGTGTCTCGACTTCAGTCACTTTCTCACCGACGTGACGTGGCTTCCCTCGGTATTTTCTATAAATATTTTCATGGCAACTGTTCTTTTCTTAGTGCCTAGCTTTTTCGATACTCACTAGGTTTCACATTGCTATAAAAAGTGTTCAATAATATATGAATTCCTTTTATTTCGGATATAGGACTTGAAAGATGAGACCAACCAACGTATCGCTGAACATTCACGTGCTGAGGCTTTACAGGAAGAACTCGATTTTCTGAAAACCGTCACTGATGCGGTAAGAATGGGTGTTTTTTTCTTTATTTATCAATTAATTGCTGTCTATAAAAGAGAATACGAAAATGTACCTTTTTATAAATCTCTTTACAAACCAAATTTTTTCATTGATAATATTGAGCTTCCTTTTAAATATGTCTTCCTCTTCTCTTTTCTGATCCAGAATTTTTTCAAAATTTTTACCAACTTTTTTTACAACCTGTCGTCTACTTGGAATGATGGGAAGGAATAGTAAATCTTACCTTTTTTCTACGAACTCTACAGGCTGTCTTTTATCTGAATTAAAAGAACAGTTTCAATTCAAAATCCCAAACTGTTCTTGAGCAGTTTCCAATTTATACTTATGTCGCTAATCTGCTGTTAATCTCCATGGTCAAATGCAAATCATTTGCACAATTCTCAACAGGTTACTGTTCCTACCCACTCATTTTGGATTAATTTGCTACAATTAATTATCAGGTTTGGAGATTACAAACACTAGATTTTAATCGATTCGAAATTTAATGGAAGAAAATTCAAACCCTCTTCCGCCTAAATAATGATTAGTCTAAAAATCTTGGGAAAAATTCTAAATTTTTTAACCAATCATTATTAATCTTTTATTACTATTATTGCTGTCATCTTAATTTCAAAGATTTTTTTATCGCAACTATTCAGACTGTTTCAAGCACTCCGACAATGATGAGTACAAGCGTCAAATTCATGTTGCACTGGATTTTCTTTTTCTTCTAAAATCCAGACATCTTTTCAAACTTCTAGTTCCCATCTGTCATCTTTTTTTTGGAACGATGACAAGTAATATTAAAACTTGTTTTTATTTGCGATGTTTGCAGATTGTCCTCTAGCCTTAATTGGAAGGTCCATTTCAATTCAAAATCCCAAAAAGTTATAAACGATTTCTACTTTATGTTTATGCTGTTAATCTCCATGGCCAAATGCATTTATTTGCATAATTTCCAATAGATATTTGTTCCTGCCCGCTCCATCTGGGTTAATTTGATCCAGTTAATTATCATATGATAATCAGTTTGGACAGCACAAACATTGAATTTCTATCGATCCGAAATTTCATCGAAGAAAATTCAAAACCTCTTATACTAATATCATAATTGATTTACCACTTTTTGGCAATGTATTGGAGGCTCTAACACTTAATTATTTAAGCATTTCACCTTGCAAGGTTTACTTTCAGATAAGTAATATGGTTTTCGCTTCCCTAGATCAACTGCTAATGTGATAACAGGTATTGTTGAAAGCTTGTTAATCTTAACGCTTTCAAAACTAAATTACTCTCTTTTAATTGTCTAGAGGATGGCTGATGCTAACCTCCAAGAAAGTGACTCATTACTCCTTCTCAAACTAACATTTTCTATTGATATAAAGTGGAAATAATATATTGAATCAATTGCTAAATCTGTAGCTAAGAAAGTTTCTTCTTGCTAGACATTTTTTCTCGTCAGAAACTATGTTACATATTTATAAGGTATATAATATATAATCAAGATTACTGCAATTTTTTTCTTTGTTCTGAAGAAATTTTTTAGAAAATTTTGTCCTCAAGTCTCTATGTGGATTCATAATCTTTTCACTAGAGCATTTATTTATTCTACGATTGTTAATAAATAGATTAGGAGTATATAGTGACTGAGATTCCTCTCTCTCGTCTTTTCTAAGTAGAAAAGTTGCGACAATGTGATTGATTCTGTTTGTATGTTCCTGAGCCTACTTTCATAGGATGGGTCTCACTCACTCTGTTATTATTTTTTGGCTATGTTTTGAAGAGTATATATATATATATATATATATATATATATATATATATATATATATTATGCACTGTTACATTAAAACTGTACGTCTTGTTTCAACGTTAAAAAATTAACGTTTCTTCGGGTGGGAAATCACGGACCTACTGTGCAGCAGGATTTCCCATCTGAAGAAACATTAATGTAACACTGCATAATAAATAAATATTTATTGCTCTACTTTGTATTGAGCCCTGCTTTAAATTAAGGTTTTGAACGCTGAAATATTACTCTTCATTCTTTTACATTTGGTTATATATATATATATATATATATATATATATATAAATTTAATTCTAGTCTAGTTCAGTATGTTGGTTCATAATCCCACTATTTATCCAACTATTTTGGCATCATTCTAAACTAAGATGGTCGAACCAATGTTTCCAATATAGTTTTATTTGAAGAAAACAATTCTAATCGTCAGTGTTCATCAAATATCTCATGTGAATTATTATTTGTTTATTATTACAGGAAATAAAAGAATACAAGGCGATGCTGTCGAAAGAAGATGAGACAGGAATTAACGTCCGTGACGCATGGAATGACGAACTCTCTAAATGCATGAAGGAACTGAGAGAGGAATATGAACAAAGACTGGGCGATATTTCCCAAGAATTGTCAAGCCGTTACGAAAGCCAGGTTAGTTTTTAAGTAATTTCTTGAACATTCTGAGTCAGCGTAACCATATATAACAATGAACTCTCCCGTCGGTTTCGACGTATGAGGATCTGACAGCTTAATTGATTCAGTTATGAAATTTTGTGCGATAATCTTAAGTGGCACTTAATACCCGCTAGTGATTTACAAAGGAGGCCACATATGGATCATGAGTGATGATTGTAAGATGAGATCACTGTTAGACTGGATGACCTTTTAGATCTTGCTCTCGCTTCTTGAAGATGATTCAGACAATCAGATTGAAAACGGCTGAGTCCATTAAAACACGTTGATCTTCATTCTACCCGCTCCAAGGCTAAGCGATCAAGGGTGTTATGTGGTATACTGACAGCTGATATATCAAAATGAAAAATCTGATCTGTGGAAGTTGATTACTAAACGTTTTAGTTCTATGTTAATAATAATAATAATATATATATATATATATATATATATATATATATATATATATATATATAACAAAAAAAAGTTTTCGTGTGACTCGGTTCGTCCTTTAGCACTTCATTACACGAAAGCATTTTTACAATTTGTCATACATCTTTACCAAAAATTGTTCTTAATATATAAAAAATTATATATCATTGTCCCATATATATATATATATATTGAGAGAGAGTGATATATAGGGCATAGTAATCAACACTGCATAGAGACTGTCAGTTTAACTCCGCAACTGTTACTTATCCTCATGGTGAGGGAGAGGATGGAATCGGAGAAGGATGAAAGTATTGGCTATGTCTACGAACATAAGTCTATTCTTCTATTTAGCCCATATCATTGTGAGTGAGAAAAATGTAATCGTGTTTTTTTCCAAACGGCACTAGTGTGAAAGTGTGTACAATAGATTTGAGCGGAATTTAACCTCGTGACACCCCCCACGTTCTGTGCTGATAACCATTACCTCGCCCACACACCCTGCTAAAAGTTAACATTGCCATAATTGAAAATTCAAATAAAAATCGTTTGAATTAATCTCGTCTTTTGAAGAAGAAATCATATAATTCTTTCAATATTTATAAAGACAACGTCACACTGCAATTTAATTTATGTTTTATATTTCGTTTTTCTTCTGTATTTTTAACCCATCCAGTTGCAACAAATCAGTCAAAGTGCTGCTAAAGCCGAACCATCCAGCGTTGTGCATTCCAAGGACGATTCCAGAAAATACCGAACTGAGTTGTCTCAGAAGGACATGAGAATTAAAGAACTCGAGGGTCAGGTAAGACAATTTTATTTTTTACTTATTCAAAACGATTCTCTTAACTGTTGATACAAGTTCTAAAAGCATTCTTTTAATGACATCAAAGATTTTCATTCAATGTTTATCTTTTCTCATTCCATCTTTATTTTCTATTCTTGTTCTTTCTTCTTGTTTCTTTTTCTACCAGTTTTGCTTTTTTTTTTTTTGCTCTTCTACTTTGTCTCACTTTTTTCTTTTCTTTCTTTTTCCGCTATTTTCTTCCCCTTCTCTTTATTTTTCTCAGCTTCTTCCTCTTAGACTTCCTCCGTCATATTTTGCTTCTTTCTTTTCTAATCTTTTGCTTCTATTCCCTTTAATTTCTCTATTTTTGTATCTATGTAATTTTGCATTTTTTCTCTTTTCAATTCCGATTCCTTATTTTATTCTTCTTCTTCTTCTTCATCTTCTTCTTTTTCTTCTTTTTCTTCTTCTTCTTCTTTTTCTTCTTCTTCATCTTCTTCTTTTTCTTTTTCTTTTTCTTCTTCTTCTTCTTCATCTTCTTCTTCATCTTCTTCTTTATCATCTTCTTCTTTTTCTTCTTCTTCATCATCTTCTTCTTCTTCATCTTCTTCTTCTTCATCTTCCTCATCATCATCATCTTCTTCTTCTTTTTCTTCTTCTTCTTCATCATCATCATCTTCTTCTTCTTTTTCTTCTTCTTCTTCATCATCATCTTCTTCTTCTTCTTTTTCTTCTTCTTCTTCTTATTCATCTTCTTCTTTTTCTTCTTCTTCTTCTTCTTCTTCATCTTCTTCTTCTTTTTCTTCTTCTTCTTCATCTTCTTCTTCACCATCATCATCTTCTTCTTTTTCTTCTTCTTCCTCTTCTTCATCATCATCTTCTTCTTAATCATCTTCTTCTTCATCTTCTTCATCTTCTTCTTCTTATTATTATTATTATTATTCTCTACGCTCGTTTTTACTTTTCTTTTTCTCTTTCTTTTTTTCTTTTTTTCTCTTTCTTTCTTTCTTTCTCCCGCTGTTCAGCGTCTTTTTTTCTTTCTTTCTATGTTTTCTTTTTATCTCTGTTCAGCTTGAGAGAATGAAAATGGAGTTGCGCAGCTTGCACAGTCAACTGGACAGAGTAAATGACGAGTTGTTGAACGAAAAAGAGATGAGAGCAAATGAGGTGTCCAAACTCCATGAAGAAATGGAAGCAATGGTCAGAGAGTTACAGATGTTGATGGACGCCAAACTGTCACTCGAGTTGGAAATTGCTGCTTATAGAAAACTCTTGGAAGGTGAAGAGAACAGGTAAAGTTGATCTTTGATAGTAACGAAAGAATACACTTTCCATATCTGTAACGTTGTCTGTTCTATGTACCATAAAAAGCTCAGATTTGCATGGATGAAGCACCTTATCCACCATTTCATGCTGTATTTAATTTTTTTAATGAGCGTCATATACATCGGAAACGATTAGCTTAGAACTTTAACGATATAAAGTTGACTGTGAATGCTTGATCCAAGGTGGAAGTTGGTTGGAGTAAAGAAACCAATTAGATCCTGATTTGGAGAAATAACATACTCTTTTTTTTTTCTTCTTTTCTCTTTTTACTCTTTTTTTTTCTTCTTTACAAGATATGAAAATGTCTCTGGTAGATTGTATAGTGCAGCGTATATGAGGTGTGAAATGAGAACATAAAAAGAGTATGCCTAACCCAACTGACTGCTTGTTGGCTATTGGTTTGGCCTTTGTCGGGTTGATTTTCGGGTTCATTCTCTTTTCGTGTTCACAGGAGGTCGTTTTCTCAGCCTAATGATCGGACGGACAGTCAGCCGTGCTTTCAGGTAGCCTCGAGGTTTAGCTTGTGTGTGTGTATGTGCGTGAAGTGTCTCTCTCTCTCTCTTTCGCTGCCCAGCTTCTCTATATAAGGGAAACACACGGACGTAGTTGTAGATATCTGTGGCAAGCGAGAGTTGCGTCGATAATGGCTAAAACTGGTATATTTGTGTTTGTTTCAAAACTTGTTTTGAGTAGAGTGTGGCATGGGTCTGCCTTAGGGTGAATAAACTTTTTTCCTAGGTGGTCGGGAAGGGGTCTTTATATTAGTAAGATTAAAAATTATTTTAACCGCAAGAACAATAGACAAAAAAATATTTTTAGTAAAAAATCAGGTGAGTCACTTTTATCGAACAGCACTGTATATGTACACACACACACACACACACATATATATATATATATTATAATTATATATATATATTATAATTATATATATATATATATATATTATAATTATATATATATATTATAATTATATATATATATACATAAAAATATATATATATATACGTTTATACGTTATTTTTATAGGTATAAATATTTAAATAAATGTTCTGTTTCTTATAAACAAATCATTTATTTAAATATTTGTATATATAAATATAACATATAAGCAGAATATATATATATATATATATATATATATATATATATATATATATATATATATATATATACTTTGTGGTCATGGTAATCAATATGGCATGGGAATTGTTTCTCCTGATCTGGTGACATATTAAGAAGTGAAGGCTTTCATTATTTCATGATGTGTTTAAATGTGCAGTTAGTAGAATGGGTATTAGTACAACAATGTAATTATCCCGCAAATATTTTAACAAAAGACAGAGAACGCGGCACTGAAATCCGAAGGAACATTGAGATTTCACTCTTCGTCCTGTGTTAAGACACTTTCCGGGGATGTAGAAATGTCTGGGTTTAAGCTATCCAAGTAGGAGAAGGAAAAATCCTTGTCGAAAACACAATTATACTTCAACATGAAAACAATAGACAAAAACTAAAAATCGTTGAAGCAATATACATCAAACATTTGAAACCCACCCTAAACAAAATCAACTATGGAATTTCTACAAATATCCTTAAATGTCTATAATTGGTAACAGAAGCCATTTGTTTATACCAATGGCTTCCCATACTTAATACTTCTCGAATTCACTCTCGCGTGGTCATGTGTGACGTCATGAGCTGCGGTGCGATTTTCGCTTCTAGCGTCTTATATGCACGTGTTTATCGTTCCTAGGAAAACATCCATGTAAACTATCACAGACTATCATCACTGTCTTGTCCGTATATTGCTTAATATGTTGTACAGTAATTGAAATCTTTGATAATGGCTTATGCAAACCGAAAGCTTAGATTGGATTAAAAAATATAGATCAATATTGTAATTTTCTTTCTTCGTTTAATGATAATGTTATTAAGCTTATCAGACAATATGAAAAGAATTTACATAAAATAAATAGACAAAACTTGTCTATATTATTTAATGAAACATGTATGAAAACATATATATATATGTCATTCGCAGACAATACTGCTTCGCTGTATCACAGTTCCTCAGTGCGACTAGACATCCGAATGCCTCAAGCCAGGATCGAAACCCAACCGATTTGGTGTCAGTCATATTTTCTACCACTGAGCTATCTTCACTCGACTGAATGCGGCAGTTAAATCTAGCATATTGTTATTACAAATGTAAACAAAGGTCAAACAGCCGTAGTGCTCCATTCGTTTTACTGAAGAGCTTCGTATTATTGCAGGTGTCTCTTTGTAGAATTAGCTTGTTATTCAACAGTGCTCAATTGAAATTTCAAGAGCTATATATGAAATGCCATCAGATGCATGCTTTTAGCGTCTCCAGCCGACAATAAAGACGCAGATCAGAGTTAAAATGCATTTTAAAAATAGAATCACAGAAAGTTTTTAACAGGGATTTGGGTTTACTTAGAGAATATAGTTTCCACAAAGAGCCCTCTAAACAACAACAACGTTTCCCTGGAAGAGTCAGTTCTACTTCTTTGTTTATTCTTCGTCTCGTTGAAAAAGGACACAGGCGTGTCCAAAAGTCCTGACTTTAAAATCTTTCTATTTGTGTTTCATTTTAATCAAAAGGCTAATATAAAATAAAAATCATCAATCTTATTGCCAATATTGTTATCATTTTGTTGGATTTTTATTTTATTCCTCAAATTCACACACACACACACACACACACACACACACACACACATATATATATATATATATATATATATATATAGTGAGCATGGTGCTTAGCCTAGTTGTGCCTGGGTCAAGCTTAAATAAAAGTAAATAGGTAAGGGATGATTGTGATATGCCACTGTCCTGGTTATAAAGTCCTACCGCCTTTTAATATCAGCATTCACAAACATTCTCTATTTAACTCGACTCGAACACTGACTTATGTAAATCCTTACTTCACTTCTTGTATGGATCCATAATCTTGACGAATTTTAGTAATGGGTTTTAGGCATCATAATAGTAAGCTTAATTTAGTCTGGTATCAAGCCATATTACCTGAAGTACGGATAGCAACTCTATCAGGGGCTTGTTTTATAATGCTTCTCAAATGTAAGTTTCCAAGAATTCATTCAAATTCGTTTTCCAGAGAGACAGAGAGAGGGAGAGGGAAGAAGTGAGATTTGAATGATATTTTTTGTTTCTCCTCCGTAGACTTTCGATTGGACACATGACCGGAATGATTGGTGGATATCGCTCAGAGAGTGGAGACGCCCTGGCCAACATTCTTGATCATTCCTCTGGATCAACTACTGGCGACTCTGGTAAGTGAAACTACAGACTAACGGGATTCAATTCTTTTTTTCTGAAATAACCAATTCTCTGCTGATTAGTTGACCAAACTTACGTAATAATTAAATCTCACCAAAAGTCACAAACGTAAATGCATTATCTGCCGCTTGAATTATGAATTGTTCAGTATATTCCGTTTTTTTTTAATCGCTTGATTTTATGTTTATAATTATGCATATAAGTAATTTATTGAAATAAAATAACCATATAAGAAGAATAACCATTAAGAACCTATAACTATACCTATATCTATATATCAATATAACGTTTATTCGTACATTTCAACCTCTGTGTGTCATCTTAAATTGTTCTTGCTAATAAACGTGTTTGCTGTCTGAAAAGATGGCGAATTTGCAACCAGTGTTAGTGGTTAATTGTTATTCAAGATCAAGCAGCAGTTTGGAACTAAAATGGTGATTTTGAAACAAACAGATTCACTGCATTTGAGTGCTTGACGCAACTCAATACTTCTTGCTACTTAATTGTTTGGGTTTTTTTTTGGGGGGGGGTTAGTGTACTGAGCTAATCTTAATATATATTTTTCGTTTGTTGTTCATTTTCGACTTTCGTCTTTACAGAACGTTTTCGAGGTAAAAAAAATTATTGTTTTATTTGTCACTGGCTAATTTTATTGCACCATCCCAACCAATTTTCTAATTATATGAGGAAAATTGTAAAAATTCAGAATTGAAATTTGATTACATTATTGCGTCAATAACGGCAAACTTTCATTACGGATAGGAGCTGCAAAGAAAAACAAACGTTTTATTTATTTAATTACAAGAATTTATAAAAAGGAACGATCAATTAGCTTATCTTCATACCCTGCCTGGGGGCAAACGCTGCTGGTGGCGTCAGGGGTGGCAGTCCCGCCATAGCCATCGAAACCGTGATATCACCCCTGGTCGGCAGCTGATGAAAACAGGGTATCGCACGTGCTAACACACGTTGTATTTTAAAAATTGAATCTTGGCAATACTTTGGGTCTGTCTTTTAGTTCTGTAGTCATAGCACCAAACAGAATTAGATCAGAAATTAGGAAAATAAAATGCGGCTGTGTCAAACACACTGGAACTAGAAATGCAATTTTTATAATTAAAATGATATTAGAGAGAGCAATAGAAATTCAGAAGTATGTGAACTTATGTTTTAGAGATTACGCAAAAGCATTTAACAAGATATGACTCAAGGATCTATTTGAACTGCTAGGAAAACTCGATCTATTATTGGAAAAGATGTTGGAATAATCCAGAACATATATTGAAAGAAAATTGCCTGTATACGGATAGAAAATGAATTTACTTGCTAAATAAAAGTAAAAAGAGGCGTGAGACAAGGATGTGTCCTTTCCCCAGATATATTCAAATTCTATAACAACGTTTATCCTAAGGGAACGGGTAACTCTACTAGGATTTATTTTCAGTGGGAGCAATTTTAGCACTATAAGAAACGCAGATGACATTGTGTTGATGGCTAACGCGGAAAGAAAATAACAGGAACTTGTAGACAGTGTGGTACAAGAAAGAGAGAAGAAATGACTATCAAGTGCAAGAAGACAGGAAGTATGATTATCAACAAGAGAAAACGCTCGAGATGCTAGTTAAAAATTGTAGATGTCAACATCAAGCCGGCAAAAAAGTTTAAATATCTGAGAAGTATTTTAATAGAGGATGGAAAATGTGACACCGAAATCCGAAGTATACATTGGTCTAACGAAAGAAGCATTTCAAAAGCTAAGCAAGGTGCTGAGAAACGGGAAAAAATTCGTTAAATTTTGCTCTGGATTGCTATGGAATATTCATCCTCTTAATGCTGGGCAATGAGGAGAAAGCTGGAGGCAGCGAAAATCTAAGAATGAAAGGAAATGACGATAAAAAGAACAATTATATGCACGGCTCATAGAAAAAAAAAGAAGTCATATTTCAAGTTATATTCCCCATTGTCACATGTCATAAAATTTACGCTTTCCCTCCTGGGGTTATGGAAGCTTTTTTTTTCTTTCCATAAATATCACAAAAAGTAAATAGCACAATTATTATTATTTTTTATTTATTTATTTATTTATTTATTGGAGGGTGTGGATAAAAAAATTTATTTTCTTTTTTGTTTCCGGCTTGTTAAATATTTTTTTTTTTTTAATGGTAGTCTAGCGCTTCTGGTTAAGTCACATCACACAGAATGGTTCCGAATCGGTCTCTCTCTTTTTTTTTTTTTTTTTTTTTTTTGTTGTTCTTTTTTTCCCCATTTTGCTTTCTTTGCTGATTGGTCAAAATGGTTGGCTAAAAATCGCTTTTAAATATAAGAATATAAAACTCTTAGCAATGTAAATGTTTAATTTAACGGATTCATGGAAACAATGAAATCTAAACGAGATTTTAACGTAAATACCGAATAAAAGACATGAATAATTTTTTAATACAGGGTTCCAAAAAGTCTCTGTGAAATTTAAAATGCGTATAGCCTTGTAACTATGCATGACAGAAACAAGCTATAAAAAGGATGAAGAAGAAGAAGTATTTAAATTTATTATTGGGATTATTAATTTTCAACATGTCCGCCATCCTTACGCCTACGAAGAGTAACACGATTTTGTAGTTCTTGGAAAACATTTTGCATTAATAACTTCAATGACTTCAATTATCCTCAGTTGCAATTCCTCTACTAAATATTGAGGTTTAGCTGAATAAACATTACTTTTCACATATCTCCATAAAAAAATATTCAGTGAAATCCAATCTTGTGATTGTGGAGGCCAAGATAACTGTCCGCCTCTTTCAATCTACCAGTTAGGGAGTTTTTCATTTAGAAACTGCCCAACTTACAAAGCAAAGTGACAAGATGTACAACCTTGTTGAAACACTGTGTCCTTTATATCAGTTCGAATTGTACAAGTTTAGAAATAAAATCATTTTGCAGTATTTCTAAATAACGATCATTGACAACACGCTGTTCAAATCTTCCGCAGGAAAGAGGTCATTTTCAAGAAACTGAAAAAAATAGTAGGTAGAACAAATAATAAATAAATTTTCCGAAGATAAGAATGAAACTCGACATATGAAGATTTCTTATCCTTTTTACAGATTACAGATTGCACAATTACATGGCTACAAGTATTTTAAATTGCTCACGAACTTTATGGACACCCTGTATATTAATCACATTTAAAATACTTCTATAGAAAATTTAATAATCTATTCGGAAAGTCGACTCAAATATATTTTGAAAATTACGAATGAACTGACTGATGGGAAAAGATCAAATTTAAGTTTAAAAAGTTTAAAATTCGCTCACATAAAACAAAAACGAACGGAAGAGTGAAAGTACAAAAAGATAAAACTATTAAGGTCGCCATTTTGACAATATTTTTATTCCATTGCAATGCAAGATTTGGGAGTTTTCAATATTTTTCATTTGTATTCTTTGTTATTCATATACATTTTTATTTATTTTTCAATTGTCTTATCATTGTAACACATTTTCTCGATTTATGGAGACTTCAATTTTATTTTTCATTCGCAACTGATTTTTTTATTTGAGAAAAAATTGCTAATCAGTAGTTCAATACAATTATAAATATAGCGACTGTTTATGTATATATATATATATATGTGTGTGTGTGTGTGTGTGTGTGCGTGCGTGCATTATTATTTTATTATAAGAGATTATAATAAAAACATGTTGAAATCGCTACACAAAAGCTTTCACGTTTCAATACTTTGATTATAGTAAACTTTTCAATGTATTTTTAATAAATATAGTTTTTACTTAATAACAATATCAACTAACCATTACAAATTGATACGGAAATTTAAAAGACTTATAACTATAAATTATTCTAAATAAGTTTTTAAAAAATCAAAACAATTCTTTAAAAAAATTCATTATTCATTGAAAAAAAAATTCTCAAAACAATAATATCTCTAATATGTTATTCATAAAAGCAATTAAAATCTTTTCTTATTAAATGTCTTAGTATTATTGCATTTTTCATTTTACGATTCGGAGAAAATTTTCGGTAATTCTGGGACCTGTTTTACAAAAGAAAAATTGATGATTTAAGTTTTCCAAGATGTTCCAAATATAACTAATACAAAAATTAATCGGTATAAAAATTTAATTTAGTCGGTATAAAAATTAATTTCTCAAAATTTCATAAAATTAATTAAGTGGGGGTAATAGACGTAAAAAAAAGTTTTTACCAAAATTTTCTAAAAAAGAAAACATTTAAAAAATAATTTCATTCCTTTTTAAATAAGTCCTGAATGTTAATTAAAATCCAACAATTATTTAATTTTTGCAAGAATTTCCAAATCAATGCTTTTCACCGCAAAAAAGACGCTATAATTTGTTATACTAATCTTTGGTAAACCCCACCTCCAGCCTCTTCATATAACAAAAAAAAGATCAAAAATATGATTTAATAATCAAAAAGTTCGTTGGTCCTTTTTTTAATAATTAAGATTTTGACGATAAAACGTTTTTCTTATTTTCTGGAGCATTTTTCCCGCGAATCTGTGAAGGTACCTATCTTTAACTAAATTTATATGTATGTGTGTGTACGTACGTGTGTTTCTATTTCTTTCTTTTATACATTTTCGAAGTGTATGATATGTAAAGCAGTGATTTGCACCGTGAAGTCCTTTGTTATTTACTCGTACGTTCGATTCTTACTGAATGCTTCGCTACTAACATTTTGAAAAGAAAAGCTAATCTGTGAAAATATATGCCATTCTGCCGACCAATTTGCAGGTGGAATCAAATCGATCCAATTTAGGACTCAATATCAATTTTGTTCAACTCGCAATAGTTTGTTTCCAAAATCGTTTAGCGGGCCATTATTACTGTATATTGAGTTTGATTCCTAATTTTTGGCCGATATAAAAACTAAGGTCCATCATTCCATACCTGTGAGTGTACCTCAACGTAAGTGTTAAAATTCTGATCATACAAGCATTGCGTGGTGAATTTGATACTAAAAGATCTATTACTGAGGGGTTTTGTCAAACGGTGTTTAGTTTAGTATGTTTTACATTCTAATAGGCGGGTTCAAAGTTTCCATTAGAATAAATCAAAGACGACATCCAACTGTACAATCTGATTCTAGTTTTTGAACAAGAACTCTAGGAACATTTGTACACGTCTAATATCTCCCATGAGATTTCACATGTTTAAAATTCTCAACTAGTAGAAATAAATTTTGAATTAAAGGGGGAAAATTCATCTCTTGTGAGAAGTGGATGTTTTAATTGGGATTTTATATTTTTATTGTTTCTATTATTACAAATAATACATAACCTTCTTATTAGTTTCATTGCTTCTACTTTCATATACCATTGTCATGCTTATAAAATCTCGATTTTGCTTCACTATTGCGCCTAAGTGCTTCTTTTCTTTTTTTCGTTACTCAATTTAATCTGAAGATGTATTTAGCAAAGATTTAAATACAAAAGCATACAGCAAACAAGAAAAAAGTTAAGTAAATCCATACGAATTGCATTCGATGCAAGCAAAAAATTAAATTCCAAACAAGCTGTCAACATTCAAAAATAAAATTAATTTCTGACCTTTAGATGGGCTCAAGTTGAGCATTACTTAATCTGTGTTTCATCTGCCTCTTGATCTAGAATTTGAACTTCAGGCAGACGGGATCAAGCGAGTGAGGCTGATTATTTGGGGCAACTCTATATTAATATAATGCAAATCATGAATTCAGCTGATACTATGATCACCTCCGAATGACGACGAATAATGATGATAATAACGACATCGAGGATCGAACTTGTTCAGATAAATCGATTTGTTCCTAAGCTATTATTCTTAGTAAATGATCCGTTAAGCGCCTGAACGTTCATCCGGACGCCTAGCATAGCAAAAAGTTTACTTTTGTGTATCAATTCGCTAGGATATTGCATTTGTCCAGCACTGACTACAGAAATCTTATGTCTTTGAGCTAAAATAAGTTTAGTAAACTATCTTTAATGGATATCCCAATATTGTGGCCTTTGTATATGGTAAAATGAATATATTTCAATACTATAAGTTAACACTTAGAAAATATGCCTCAGAAATTCATATATGTAGGCGTTTCTCACAAGGGTGTAAAAACAAACTTACTACTCAAAGCGAACATCACCACCGTGCAACTTGTGCATTGGTTACAACCTCCGACCTCCAGTGTCCACAAAAGCGTAAAACAATCCTTTATATCTGATATATCTTATGCAGTCATACTTGGGTTGTGCAACCACCCATGGATCCACTGATGAATTACAAAAAAGCCTTCTTCGGAGCCGAAGGAAAAGCAGGAAAAATTATATATTTGTATATTATAAATTGAGATTCTGAAAATATGTCTAAGAAATTCATCTGTTTCGACAAATACTAATATACTCATAAGAGCCTAAAAATAAATCCTTTAAATTTGATTCCCTAAATTATTTCGAACTCTACATGCTATTAACCCTTTTTGGTTGCGGGTGCTTTCTTTTTGGTGGTGGGTCCCAACCTGTGCGATTGTTCATTGTACTACCTGCTACTATTTGTGTACCACAGGGGATTTGTCCGCCGCGCAATAAAAAACGGGACTAAAAATGGCCAATTGTGCGCCAAGAAGATGAACATCATCAGTAAGGACTTTAAGTGCGCGGCGGGACGCTAGGGCAGCGCGAAAGATTATTAGCACTTGTGTTAGTAAGGGGAGGACCCGACCCCTTATTACTTCAAAGGACGTCTCCAACTCAGTCGCACGTAGTACAATGGGCAATCGTACAAGTCGTTCACCCAGTTTTGTTGCTCATTTTGCAGGTTCCATAACCACGGCTACAGGTCGGATCACTATGACGCGTACCGCAAAAAGTCCCTTCTCTATCCACGAGGTTGACAACAATGGTCGTTTCGTTATAATTGAAAACGCGTCTACCTACCGATCAAAAATTGTAAGTTAAAGCTGTAAATTTTTCCTAGTTTTTATAAATTTAATTATTAATTAAGACCTATTTATAAAATGACTTAGTAACATAATTCTAATAATCAGTTTTTACGCAATTAACTATATCAGGAGTTATGGTAGTGGTGTAACATCTGAGTGTATTAAAAGATAGACAATGGACTACGATGGGCTCACCGCTCTCTGTGGAGTATTGGCATGCCTATTCCTAATAATATATATATATATATATATATATATATATATATATATATATATATATATATGTATGTATGTATATATATATATATATATATATATATATATATATATATATATATATATATATATATATATATAATTAATACAAGTAAAAGATTTGTCATTTAACTGATTGATGTTACCTTCAGTATCCCTTGTGTTACATTTTACCACTTTTTTCAATTGTTGCTATTTGGCTTCAGCTTTTTCTAGAGAGACTGTCGTTTTTAATTTTTGAGCATTCTATTCTTTTCTTGAGTTCGGTAAATTGTATTTCATTTATTACATAGATAATTAATTTTAATGGTTAAATGATAAAGTATATATATATATCTTCACTTGGCCATCATTTCGTTTTCTTATCTGATTTGGTTGTATCTTAATTGCTATTAGGGTATCAAATGTAGGAGGTTAGATTTTCATTAAATTTTTATTTATTATTGTTTGAATATATTGATATATATTGTTTTTTCTTCTTTCTTTGGTGAGTAGTCTGTTGGCGACACCAAAGTTTGAATTTATATATATGTGTGCGTGTAATTTTATATATATTTTTTTTTATTTAAAAATAGTCGGTGAATTTGAAAGGATGGAGACTGACTCGAAAATATGCAGCATCCGGCATTAATCAAGAAATCAACCTCGAACACGTCTTCCAAAATGAGTATAACCTTGATGCGGAACAAACTGTCACAGTAAGTGTCACCTATTGTCACCCATTGTTACTCATTAGAGTTTCTTGATCACTTATCAATTTCATGTTAATCTATTGCAAAATTTTCCCAACAGAATACGAAGCGCTACTTAAGATATGGAAAAAAAAAACACAATATCATTCTTAATATGATCTTGAAATCCGTAGACGCGTTAAAATATCAAAAGATGCCTTCCAAAAACTAAACAAAGAATTAAGAAACAGAAAAAAATCTTATTAGAAAAAAAAAAGAAAAAGAAATAATATCGTTCCTGCTCTATAGAAGTGAATTTTAGAAAATTTCCTCCCAAATGAAGATTTTCGGCAAAAAGATGTTCTACAGAAGGATGCTGAGCATGCTATGAACGGATAATGTGAGAAATTAGGAGTTGTCAGGGAAAATGGAAATAAAAATGACACTTGTAGTTCGAATCAGAAAGAGACAGTTGACATTTCTGGAACACTTTAATGAGGAAGATCTTGTCACTCCAACGTGAATTTGACACTCCCAAGATATATTGACGATCAGTGAGTAACATCGAACTACCTAACGGTATTGCGAAAATGGACGAACAGAGACTGAGAAGTTAGGAAGCAACTATCGTTTAGAGGTACAAAGAATAGGTAGTTGTGGAGAGCTATGATCACCTATATCCTGTAAGAGTGCGTCACATAAAAGGAGAAGAGGACACAGATAATGTTTCGCAACAATTTGATTGGCTACACTGTACTATTATACAAACAAGAACAGATTACTTTCATTTGCTGGCTCCTAATCTATTGTCTTCTGTTCCTTCCAATTCCATGTTTTAGAAAACATTAAATAAATCAAGAGAAATACAAATAAAAATATAATAAAAAAGAGAATTCTTCCTAGAAAAGAAAAAAAAACATGGCTCGTACCATTCTTTAGGAATCTTTTTCATAACGTAGATACATTGGGGTGGGGGTTAAATAATGTTAACCTGGTTAAGTAGAGTGTGTGACTATGTTTTAATAAGAATGAGAAAAAAATAGATTTCTGATGGAATTTCTGTTTGTCGAAATGAAAAAATAAAATTTGGTACCTGTGATAGATTTTGATTTTGAAGCAACTGACTTATTAAATTTTATTTAAAATAATATTATAGAAAAAAAATGAATGCTAAGATTGCGTGAATGGATGGCAGAAGAGGAATTTAGAGGAAGACAAATATTTCTTAGAACGACAAAGGATAAGAAATTGTGAAAATACAACCAAGAACAACTGATTATAATTTGGTCGCTAGAAGTCTATTGTATTCGGTTCTTTTTACATTTACTATATTTTAAGAAATATAAAAGAAATAGTTTTTTTTTGTTTGTATCAAAGAGCTCCTCCGAACAATAAAAATCTTATTCCAATTAAATGTTCTTAAGAATCTTTTTTCATAAAGAAATTAGATATTTATCTATAAATACTAATGTTTTATAAAAAGCGTAAAAATTGTTTCGTTCGTTGTTATAACTTTTTGGTTATTTACTTTCTGGAAAAAAGTTTAATATTTAGATTTGATGTATATTTACGCTTATTTTATTTAATTAATAGATTTGTGTTCATTTTCAGTTTTGTATTAACAATAATATTTTACTCTACTAGAAAAAGAAAACATTTTAAGTATATTTTATTATTGTGCTAACGAAATAAGGTTCATAAGAGGAAATTTGAGATTTTTATATCATAAACGGCATTCACATAGTTGCATTATAATTGTGTTTGATTTCTTTTTCTTACTAAAACCAGAAACATTCGCTTTCTTTGGATTTTCCTCGTTATAATTGCGGAATGGTGTATTAGTTATCTGCGCTAATGGTAGGGTGTATAATGTAGCTGTTACTTTAATTGAATAAAGATTTCATTCCATTATTATTTTATAAATGAAATATTACAACATTTCTTATTTAAAAATAAATATAATAAATAATATAATAAATAAATAAACATTTTTACAGTTATCAAAATAAGTGTTTTGTTCTTTTTTTTTCTTTTTCATTTTTATCTTTCCTTTCTTTCTTTCTTTTTTCTTTCTTTATTTTTTATATTTTTTCTTTATTTCTTTATTTCTGTTTTATTTTTTATTTTTCTTTCTTTCTTTTTGATTTCTTTCTGTTTTCTTTCTTTCTTTTTCTTTCTTTCTTTTCTTTCTTTTTGATTTCTTTCTGTTTTCTTTCTTTCTTTTTCTTTCTTTCTTTTCTTTCTTTTTGATTTCTTTCTGTTTTCTTTCTTTCTTTTTCTTTCTTTCTTTTCTTTCTTTTTGATTTCTTTCTGTTTTCTTTCTTTCTTTTTCTTTCTTTCTTTTTCTTTCGTTTTGATTTCTTTCTGTTTTCTTTCTTTCTTTATTTCTGTTTTCTTTCTTTTGTCGTTCTTTCTTTCTTTTTTCTTTATTTCTTTCTGTTTTCTTTCTTTTTTTTCTTTCTTTCTTTGCTTTTCCTTTTTTCTGTTTCTTTTTCATTTTTATCTTTTCTTTCTTTTTTTCTGTTCTCTTTCTTTCTTTTTTATATTTTCTTTCTTTCTTTTTCTTTCTTTCTTTTTCTTTCTTTCTTTCTTTCTTTCTTTATTTTTCTTTCTTTCTTTGATTTTCCTTTTTTCTGTTTTCTTTTCTTTCTTTCTTTCTTTCTATTTTCTTAATATTATGAAAGCTTTTTTTTTCTCACTAACTGTAGACAGCGTCTCTCATATATCTTTTTCTTACATCTTTCAAAATCGCAATCAACTCATGTCTCTTGGTTTATGTGACGCAGTGGTAGGGAGTAACAACCGTGTGACGGGAGGAACTTACAGAATGATGATTTGATTCTTTCTCATTATTTTCCTTTAGATCTGGGCTAAGAATTTCGAAAAAGAAGCCGATAGCAGAAAAGGTAACATTATCTCTAACATTGACAACTGGGGCGACATGAGCAGAACTTCTGAACTGGAGTTAATCGATGATAAGGGTGTCGTAAGTATTTCATTTTGTTTGAATTTGTTACTAAAGCTCTAGTATTATATCTCTCAAATACTTTTCACAAAGTTTGACGTAGAGGATACAGTACAAACTCTCTAGTTATGGCATCTCAGAGAGAGCTTCACCAAGGTTGGTCCATGAAGTTTTTTGTGAATCGTCATTTTCTGTAGTTAATGGTGTCAATGAAGGTGTTTCCAAAACTTTCTCATCCTCCGTGATCTCTGTTTTATTTTTAACGATTTCCCTAGAAACATTCTCAGACTACTGGTAAGCGTCTATGAGTATGATACCACTCACTAGGGAAACATTTCCCCCGCCCCCAAAACAAGATAATCAGCTTCCAGCTGATCTCTCCTCTCATCTTTCTCTAACAGCTCTCTCGGATAAATACCTGGAAAAAGAAGCTAGTATCGTTTCATCATTATTAATCAAATCCTGAATTGTCTCCGGACACGATAAACGGTTCCACTCTTCTTGAAGATTGTTGTGAAATGCCAGTCTTTGAAACATAATATCAATGCACAAGTCCACAAGGATTCTTATCAGTCCTACTCTCAGCTTTATATTAACGATCGGCCTAGAAACATTCTCAGATTTTTGGTAAACATCTATGCAGGTGATACTAATGGTTATGTACACACTTCCAAAATCCAAGATGATCGAAGACTTGCAGCTGATCTCCACTCTGATTTAGCTCTGATAACTCAATGAAGAAATAACAGATTTGTAATTCCCACTATATATTAAAAAACTAGTATTGTTTCATCATCAGCGATCTGATCCTGAGACTTTACGTGTTTCGATGAACTTTTGCAGTCTTACTGAGGCTCTATACACTGGATGTATATTGGGTTCCTAGTTTATTCCAGACCCCACATAATATCCATATAAAACAATAAATCTCTCAAGATGCTGGGAAAATGGTCGCCCCATTCTGTCGTTCCATTAATTATATGACATCTTCCGCCATGCTTTATCGTTGCAAAAGTCAGGTTAGAGAAAAAATGATTTATTGCAGCCATATTTCGTTTCCGACTGATCAATCTTCACTTGGTAGAATTTAAAATCGTTCCCGCAGTCTTGTGGGAGAAGACTTATTCCCCACTTTGCAATCTCTTTCGTCGCCAAACCTATCGCTATCGGGTGACCCTTGAATATTATATTGCCGAAAATTTAGTAAAATAAAACACGGCATATCCAGATTGTTATCGACCTTGTCCTGAAGTTTTTCTGTTAAAAATAAATTTCCATTCGAGTTTAGATAAACGCATTTTTCCCTTTTCAATATTAACAATTACACAGTTCACAAATATCCGTTAACCAAATAAAATTCATCCGACACTTGAGTGACTCAAAGAAGGGATCTCGTTAACCATTACCGCAAGCCGATTCGCCTTTTATGAAATACTCTTACGCGTGTTTGTTTTACACTTTCTTTTCCAGGTAAAAGCTACCCTGAGCATTAAAGTTACCTTCTAGATGAACATCTCATCACAGTCGTCATCGAAAGAAGGACTTCTCCGAGCGTCTGTTCAAACTGCTTACTTTGTATACTATGTGACTTTTTCCATTTTCGTCTAGTTTTTTATTCCACAATTTGCAAGACGGCGTTTTTCAATCGCCGCACATGTTTATCTAACTTTAATTCCAGATCTTTTCTATTTTATTTTCTTCTTATCGTTCTTTACTTTTGTATTATGGTTTTATTACTTTTATCCGATAAAAATGTTGAGACATCGTCTTCTTTCAGATCAGTTTTTACCAAAATCATCAAGTATACAAAAAGAATGATAATAAGAATATAAAACAGAAATTGATATTAATTTTTTAACAGCTAAATCTAACATTTTATTCTTCCCAGAGATTGGTTGTCTGTAAAGATTTGTTTGTAACTCTTTGCAAAAACTTCAAATGAAAATACATTCTAAGCCTTTTATCACAGTGTTATGTGTTTCAAGAAAAATATTAATAAGAAAAAAATACCATTTTAAATAAAATTAAAAAATCTTTCAAGGGTTCTATAATGGATAGCATTCAAGGATTATCAGATAATTCGATGAGCGAAGAATATATCAACGCAAATGTACCACCATATGTCTGTAAAATTTATGGATGCAAATCCATTTTAAAAGGGTTTAGCAAAAATTTTTAAAAATAAAGTGTTTTACAAACTTTGTGATGTTTGTTGTCTTTCGTTGTAATATTTATTTATCCTCTCACGAAGTCAAATGTTACTCAAGGTTGGTTTAATGTTGGATGTGTACGCGTGAGAAGTGTGCCAAATTTCCCAGTCTTCTACTGACAGTGCCACGAAAGCGTCAGTGCTACACAAGACCTTCTTCTTTGGTGCTATAGGGAGGTTCTATGTCAAGTTAGAAAATATCCGTTCCTGGAACAAGTGCGTTTTTTTAAACATTTCTCCCAAAGCAAGTCGATAATACCAGTAAGATCCAAGGGGTTACTGGGTGTGAAAGAGAATGTGAAAACTTTAGGGAGGAGAAAGATAATAAAAGAACATGATTCAGGAAGACAGAAGATGGCGATTGACGTTGTATTTAAATTTTTGAAGGTTGTTGGCGGCAAGGAAACTAGAAACCGGAAGAGTATCACACAGGCGGGAAATATTTTATAAGAATATAATTTACAGTTACATCTAACTAGTTCAACAATAAAACGATCAGACCTAGTTGACAATCTATAGTACTGCGCATAAATTTATGCAGCGGAACTGTCATGGTGGAAAACTATTCAGAAAAACTGTTATGAAAATATTTGCAGAAAAAAAAACAGAGGGTGTTCACGTCACGGCATCGTGAAAGTGAGACGCCAGATCAGGACCAATAATATTACAGATTCTTCTTTTGATTCTGTTGAGAATATCAAGAAAAATCACAGGAGCAATAGTCCAGATATGTCAGCAATATTCAATGCACGGATGAATGGTAGATTTATAAATATACAAGATGGAATTTGATGAGAAGAATTGTCTGACACGACACAGTGAACCAACTTTCCTAGCAGCTGACCTGGAAACGGATTCAATATAATCACACCATTTCTTGTTAATGGAAAACGTGAGACCAAGAAGGCGCAATGACTTACTCTTCTTGAGGTTAGCGTCAAACTGGAAGGGACACAAATGGTTGTAGAATAAAAACGAATTAAAACGTAATAATGCCTGAAGAATCTGATAGTCACAGGTCGAATAGAAGGAAAGAGAGACAAGGGAAAGCAACGCATGACATAATTAGCGGGCTTAAGCAAGTGGATGACAGAACATAGCCTGGGGGAAGTAGCAAAGGAACAAAACTTATTGAGAACTACAAGGTAGAGAGAGAAGTGGAGAGCCATGATCGTCTATGTCCTGAAGAGACACGGTACATAAAAAGTAAAAGAATTGCTGTTGGAATCTCGACCGCCATTATCGGCCTTCTTTCGTCTAAGGATTTATTTCTAACATATCAGAAACATTCAAATGTACTTTCAAAATTTTTGGTACTAGCACAATTATTAAAGCAAATATTAAGATCATAACTTTAATTTTTTTAAAATGAATCAATGTTAAAAAAAAAAAAAAGAAAAAAAAAAGAAAAAAAAAGAAAAGCAGTTTACGGTCGAATTAAGAGAAATAATAGACCAGGAGCAGTTTACACAAAATAAATGTAGAAAGTTCTTCGTGACCAAGCGTTAATGCATACCGGGCTAAACGGTAGACCCCCCCCCCTCCGCCTTTGTCCTGAAGAACGAAGAGCATAAATTTTCCTTTAATAAGATTTCTCGAATATTGAGGTCGGTAGGTGAAAATAAATAAGTATACTGTTTAATAAATAAACTCAGCGTTTACTCAAAGTATCAAAGATAACAAATTTTTCTCCCCGGAATCGATACTTCAAATATACAAATCAACCATTCGCACTTGCATGGAGTATTGCTGCCATATATGGTCTGGGGCACCTTCTGTTTACCTCGGAGTTCTTGACAAGATCCAGATACGGATATGTAATATAATTGGCCCTGATCTGGCGTCTCGTGTACAGTCACTCTCTCACAGACGCGCCGTCGCCTCTCTCTGTCTTTTCTACAAATAATTTCATGGTAATTGCTCCGATGAGCTGCTTTCACTGGTTCCCAGACTTCATGAATTCAAGCGCTCTACGAGGCTGTAATCCCGCTCTCACCCTTTCACTGTAGAAACTTTTAAATGTAGCCGTCTCTTCTACTCCAATAGCTTCATACCTCGCACCTCTCGCCTGTGGAACTTCCTTCCCTTTTCCTGTTTCCCTGATAGCTATAATCTCCATCTATTCAAATGTAATGTCAATCGACATCTCCAGTTACCTTGATCTATCCACTATCCTTCTCCTCATCCTTTCTTCTATCACTCCTATCTATTCTTGCTCCAAATCTTCTGCAACCCCCTGCATCCTAGTGGCTTCCCGCCTTGCTCGGGGCGTAATGCTTAAAAAATAAAAATTAAAAAAATAACGTTTAACGTTATCAGATTAATAAAAATCAATTGTATAATTCTCTTTCTTTACGTTTGGATAAGAAAACTATGTAGATATATGAAAAACTTCGAGAAATGTATGACTAGGGTTGTCAGATTAGAAAATTAGAAATACGGGACACTCTTAAAATCAATATCTCTCTCTCTCTCTCTCTCTCTCTCTCTCTCTCTCTCTCTTAGTATATATATATATATATATATATATATATACACATAGGCCAATATATTATGTAAAAGAAGAGACATAAGTTAAAAGAATAAAGCAATGTTTTTAATGGGTTTTGAAGAAGATAAAAGTAAAATCATTTGAAAATTATTTAATACAAGCAAAGAAAAAGAAATTCTGTAAAAGTGAAATCATTTAAAAATATTTATTTAATACAGACAACAAAGAAATAATCTTCTAGCAACACTAGTTTCCTCGTTACATAAGAGCCTCCCAGTAAGGAAAGAGGACGAATAAATTCCTCTTTCTGTCAGCACAAAGACGGTCGGTGTAATTTAATATATACTGCCTTTAAAGTGTTCAGATATTTTGCTGACCGTCATTTGAAATATGTTAAAATTCACTCACAAAAGAACGTTCAATGTTATTATCATTAAATAGAGCAAATTTTCTTTACAATTGGAATTAAGATAACTTTAGTTAATGGCCTTTTTCACCTATGAATTTTAATTAAAAAATTCGCAGTATTTTTCAAACTGTTTATAATATCAGTTTGTAGTGGGATTCTGGCGAATTGAGAGAGCGCGTTATAGGGGACTTAGTGGCAGATATGGAGAGAAGAAGCTACCGTTACATGTATTATATTATAGAGGTAGGAGAATTTGGATAGGGGGAGGGAGGGGGAACCGATGAGCTGACCTACATCAAAAAAGTATATATATATATATAAATTTTTTTAATTTTTTAATTTTTTAATTTTTTAATTTTTTATTTTTTTTTATTTTATATATATATATATATATATATATATATATATATATATATATATTCGACTCTCCCGTCGAATTCGACGTATGAGGATCAAGTAGATCAGTTCGCAGGAAACCCACAGCCCGACAACGGCACATGAGATTTGATTATAGTGGTGAAGGTTTCGTGCAGGACCATCCACACTTTTTGAAGGGCTGATTACAAAGACCTGGTGCACTATGTGCCACAGGGTCCCCAACTATCCTCTGCAAGTTTTGAATTCAGAGTTGTCCTTCTCCTAGACCAATTGCCATCCAAGGCTATAGAACCCAGTCTGTCCTGCTATTTACCCATAGCTGGAGGGAGAAGAAGAGGATTCACACCTTTCCCAAGGGTATTAGCTCGTAAGTGAATGTAATGGAATCGACCTCAGCACTGCGATTCCTCAATCCAAGCCGCTATCCATTACTCCACCGTGCCTCCACCGTGTGTGTGTGTGTGAGTGTGTGTATATATATATATAGAGAGAGAGAGAGAAAGAAAATTATGCAGTATATATATTACATCATAAAGTAGTAATTATACAAAGAATTAATTAGAAATGTTAATGTGATTAATGACGAAATCTTTTTGTTAATAATCACATTAACATTGCTAATTAACATACATACATATATATATATATATATATATAGAGAGAGAGAGAGAGAGAGAGAGAGAGAGAAAGAGAAAGAGAGAGAGAGGGGGGTTATTAAAAAAGAATGAACCGATTTTAAAATGCATTGCTTCAGTTCTCAATTATCGTCATGGAATGAGTTGGTGACCATTTGAAAGAGGAGTTTTCTAGGTTCTTAATGGCTGCCACAGGGGCGCTGTAGTCGCGACGTATTTCCGGCAGTTGTTTATTTATCCACGGAATAGCGAGTCCTCGGCAAATCATGTTCTGCGTTCCCGAATTCACGAAAACAAATACGGTTGTCACAGTGCAGTGCGCTTTTGAAAGACAATTCGACATTGATCCGCGCTCTCCTAGAAACATTTTGTTTAAACAGTATCAAAAGAGTGGTTGTCTGTGTAAAGGAAAAAGTGGCGAAAATCCGTTCTGCGTTTGTGGGGTGTCCACGGAAGTGCACAAATCGAGCTAGCCATTAGCTTACGATCTCTCATTACACTGTCTGGCGTGTGCTAAGAAGACGTCTACATTTGAAACCTTAAAGACTACGCCTCGTTCATATACTTACCAAGACCTTGCTTTTGTGCTTGGCCTGCGAGATCCCGTAACCTCAGCGTATCTGATTTTTTCTTGTGGGGATGCGTAAAAGATTATGTTCCACCACTACCCACTAACCTCGATGACCTTAAATATTGAATAACAACAGTGATCAACTCAGTGGATCGTGATAGGCTGATACGCGTCTGGGAGTAATTCTCTTATCGCATTGGTATTGACCTTTGCTGTAAGTGGTGGTCAAATTGGACACTTGTGAGAACAGGAAATAAAATTAATTGTGAGTAGAATATTTGTGACTTGGCTGGAGTTTTCTATTACTTTTCCTTATTAAAATAAAATATTGCGTAATAAAATAGGTTCATTCTTTCTGAATAAATATATATATATATATATATATATATATATATATATATATATATATATATATTGAAAAATACATCCCTACCCACTACCAAAAATGTAGCAATAACTGATACATTAAAATATAGACACCGAGACAACCCTAGTCCGGTAAAATGAATTCATCTGTAACCTTGGAAACATGAATTATGATTTTAGTTGTGTCTTTAAAACCCAGTAATTTTAAAAGTTACTCCAAAATTCGTCTGAGGATGAAATGGAACTAATGTCTTTAATTTAATTACAAAATTAAATTCGTGGCTTTTAGCTTCCATTTTTTGAAACATGGTTAGAACTGTGTAGCGGAAAAATCATATTTTAAATCAATTAATTTATAATATATATATATATATATATATATATATATATATTACTAAACAAATCGCATAAGCCACTCAATGCAATGGGTTACTGAGAGGAGGTAACAAGTGCAGTTTAACAATATATTTATGCAAGATAACGGTTAACCGCAGATTATAGCTTAAGATTGCTGTAATCGAGGAAGAAACCATCATTTTGGGGTGAATGCTCCATGAAGCAGTGGTTCTTGATATATATATATATATATATATATATATATATCAAGAACCACTGCTTCGTATATATAATGACGAAATCTTTTTTGTTAATAATCACATTAACATTGCTAATTAACATACATATATATATATATATATATATATATATATATATATATATATATATATAGAGAGAGAGAGAGAGAGAGAGAGAGAGGGGGGTTATTCAAAAAGAATGAACCGATTTCAAAATGCATTGCTTCAGTTCTCAATTATCGTCATGGAATGAGTTGATGACCATTTGAAAGGAGAGTTTTCTAGTTATATATATATATATATCAAAGTATATCTGAAACTTTTAAAACCATCTATTTTCTTTTCAACATCATCACTTGATAAGACACAGAGTGTGTTGAAACAAAATGGCTATTTTTGTAGTGATTTTATAACATACTTATGTTATAATTTTTTTATAAAAATAATTATATATATATATATATATGTATGTATGTGTGTGTGTGCGTGCGTGCGTGCGTGCGTGTGTGTGTGTGTGTGTGTGTGTGTGTGTGTGTGTGTGTGTGTGTGTGTAAGCAGGATGTATCTTACCTTTGGAACATTATAAAGAAATATACAACTACAGCCGACAAAAACAAGGAAATTACCTCATCTTCAACAATAGCAATTCACCTGCAAGATCCAAATTACAGAGAAGTAATATTATTTACGAATTCACCTGTCCTTTAAGAAACTATTTTCATGATCAATGCACATTCATAAATAACTATATTGGATATACTACAACATGCCTAATAAGAAGACTCACATTACATCTCTCTGACCATAGCACTATTAGATCTCATTTAAATACATAGGGAGACCTACCAAGTGCCATCCCGACATATTTGTGGATAATACAAATATACTAGCCTCATCCACACGTACAAAAAAGACTGAAAAATAATGGAAGCATTATTAATTTAAAAAAGAAAAGGCCAACACTCAATATCAACTATGAACACGACCACAATGTGTTGACCATGTTTGGAAAATAAAACATTCCTATAAATCTAAATGAATACATAAAACAATCCATACATTCAGTTAAATGCAAAAATAAAATCATCCTTGATAATGGCTAAAAGTATAGCCAAAAGCACTCAGACATACAGAACATTAGGACAGTTTCCTACATAATTTATGCCCCGAAAAGAAAATTATAAGAAAACAAGAAAAATTAAAGTTAACCGCAGTACCTTGTCAGTCGTTTTTAATGAAACATATATATATATATATATATATATATTTAAAGACATTTTTATGTTTAACATTCTTTTTATAGATACAAGTATTTTAGTAAATGCTCTGTTTTATAATAAACAGTATTAAACAACATTTACCGGCCTGAATATCCGAGAAATTTTCATAGAAAATATTCGTCCTTTCTGGGACATTCAGGCCGGTAAATGTTATTTAATACTGTTTATTATAAACAGAGCATTTACTAAAATACTTGTATCTATAAAAAGAATGTTAAACATAAAAATGTCTTTAAATAATTGTCGGACTTTGTCTATTTCATAATGTATATATATATATAGGTGTGTGTGTGTGTGTGTGTGTGTGTGTGTGATATAGATAATAATAATTGCCGCAAAAATACATGGAATCTAAAAAGATTATATGAACAGAAAAGGAATATATTACAGAATAATAATCAAATGCGTTGGTTGCCCACCCTAACGAAATTGACCACAACTTTGACATAAAAACTGCTACTCTGATCAAAGGAGAAATAATTCACTATGCCGTAAATGTCGCAAGGTCATCTACAGTAAATTTGCACCCTGGCTCTTACAAAATTTCACTATTTCTGGCAGATCTTCTAATATCACAGAGTGGAAGACTTACAAGTGATGGAAAGAAAAAGACTTTAAATGAATTCGTCTAGTTAAAAAAATCTAAAACTCCCAGAACCTCTCTGCCGTATGTATTCCTACCAAATATAACAAATTTAGTCCAATGAAGTCCTGAAGAATGAAACGCATCACAAATAAAGTTTTTCCCATTTTGTCATACAATTTCCCCAATATATATATATATACATGTATATCTCATCCAAATAAATCTGTCAAATGCTTAAAATGTATTTTAAAAATGAAAACATTTCTTGAAGTTTCTATTTTAATTTCAAGTTAATACATTAAATTTGATATTTCCAAGAAGCAGAATACGTTACTGCATTTTAAACCCAATTTGAATTGATTGAAATGTTTTTGAAGTCGCAAATAAACTCAGCATTATTGACAAATCTGTTAACACAACAGTAATACTCTTTATTAAAAAAATCTTTCAGTAATAAAATATACTTTTTGAAAGTATATTTTCAGAAGCTCAACTGATTTAAATTTAATTAATCAGAATTAAAACAAATATTAATTTTAAATTAAAATATCACTGAAAGCATTTTTAACACGCAACTGTGTTTTTATGAGGTGTTGATAGATTTGTCGATAGGTTAATGTTTGGCATTTTTAAATAAAGTGCGCATAACTGTCAAAATTACTTGACGAATACAACGTGTACGCCTTTTTATATATTTTTAATTAAACCAGTAATCTTTAGGATTTAGGAAAATATTCCAATATTTTATTGAATTTTAAGTACATTGGCTTTATAGTTTTATTTAGAAGACGCTTGTTGAGGAAAACGTTAGAAAATTACGAATAAGTTTTAAATTTATTATAATTACCGCTCTTACTTTCTGATAATGTCGTATATAGTCATCCATATTTTCAGATATCGGTACGTTTATACAGATAAAAAAAAATTCAAAATTAATTTTAAAATCCGGGACTTTGCTGAATTTTAATAAGCTTTTCCATTTATGATTAGTAAATAAAACATTTACTTAATAACGACATCACATAACCGCTACAAATTAATACGGAATTTTAACAGATTTAAAACTTCATAAACTATTATAACTTTAATTTTTAAAAAAATGAAAACAATTCTTGTAAAAATTAATTATTCATTTTCTTATGACATTAGTGTTTATAACATATATTGTTCATAAAAGCAATTAAACATATTTTCTAATTAAATAATATATTTACTTATTTATTTATTAATCGGTATCACCCCATGCAAGGCAATAAAGCCACTAAGATAGAAAGGGTTAAAGGGTGTGGAAGCATTAGAAACAGAAACATTAATAATGAGCGGGAAGAGAAAAAATTAATCAGGAGGAGAGTAGATAGCGATTAACATTGCATTTAAATTTTTGCAGATTAAAGTTGGTTGGAAAGGATGGAGCCGGGAGGGAATTCCACAAGCAAAAAGTACGAGAAAAGAAATCTAGCCAGCTCAACTCTAAATTGATGAGATCTCGATGCTCGTCTTTTACTGCGCTTAAATTTAAAAAAGTTTAGGTACCATAGTAAAGAACACATGCCAAACAATTAACATGAAAATATTTATAGAAAAAGGCACAGGGAGGCAGCTTTATATCGATGGGGAAGTGAGTGAAGCCGAGCAGCCAGATCAGGACCAATAATATTGCTGATTCTTCCTTTGATTTTATCAAGGAGGTCAAGATATATATATATATATATATATATATATATATATATATATATATATATATATATACCCAAGTATATAATTGGTGTATACGGAATGAATTCCAATAACCAACAATTACTATTCTTAAAAGAGTGCTCAATACAAACTAGAGCAGATATAATTATTTTTTTATTAAAAAAAAAATTAAAACATAAATATCTTATAAAATAAATATGTTATAAAATAAATATTTAAGACTGAAAGTATCATTAAACAAATGCTAGCCACTTATTAAAATATAACTTAAGTGAGCAAATATACAAAGATAAAAATAGTTAAAAATAATATTATTTAATATATTAAAACGAAAATTCCAAAACCACAAATATCAATAAAAAACATATTTTAATCATATAAGTTGATAATAGTTTCATTATATATTAGGCGAAGGATAACAGGATAAAGAAACCCACAGAAATAAGTGTACTGTCATACGTATGTACATATATACACGCGGCAGCAAACACAAACTAACACACATATACATACATACATACATACATACATACATATACATATATATACATATATATACACTCAGAGAAATACATACATATAAATATATAAACTAAACATATACGCACATATACATATCTATGATAACAAGTACACATACATACATATAAACATATATACACACATATATACACACATTTATGCACACGAATTTTTAATTTTAATATCAAATTCTATCATATAATTTAATAATTATTGGTTAGAATAAATTCTTTTTAATATTACCCGTATTTTAAAGATCTGAATAGCTATTACAACATGATTTCGTTGTCAAGCTTTTGAATCCTCCTATACTTGGGTTTTTATTGGTCATTCTAGCTTTTGTAACAATGTTTTTCCCTATGGAAGGATCGTTAATTAATTTGAAACTTTTAAAACCATTTATTTTATATTCAACATCACTTGATAAGACACTGGAGGTGTTGAAACAAAATGGCTATTTTTGTAGTGATTTTATAACATATTTATGTTATAAATTTTTTTTTATAAAAATAATTATATATATATATATATATATATATATATATATATGATTGGTGTATAAGGAATAAATTCCAATAACCCAAAAATACTATTCTTAAAAGATTGCTCAATACAGAGTAGAGCAAATATAATTATTTATTCGAAAATTATAACATAAATATGTAATGAAATCACTACTGATTATGATCATTATGTCCAAAAAGCTCAATTTTTCTTTCATCACTCAATAGTACTTGTTCCCAAAAGAAACTTTCTTTGTTCAAGAACGTTTTAGCAGAATTAAATTGAGCAACAATGTGACATGGTTTCTGAAGAGGGGTTCGTTGTAGTCGGTTTCCATAAAACCCATTTCTATTTAAACAACGTTGTATTGTGTGAGTACTTACGATGTTACCCATCGTATCTAAACGTTTGGCGATGTCTTTCAAAACAATGCTTGGGTTTATATTAACTTCACGACACAGTTTTTTGTGCAGTTCTTGGTGACAATTTGGGTTTTCTTCCATGCCCAGGCAAATTCCCTGTTGTGCCAAACTGTTTAAACTTCTTTATAACGGATTGTAGCGTAGATCTAGGGATAGCTAACCGGTTTGAAATAGTGCTGTGACTATTTCCCAATTTGTGGAAATTAATCATTCTCTGTCTCAAGTCAACACTAAGCTCTTTCGCGTCTTCCCATTGTGTTGTTAACGTAAGAATAACAAGAGTGATACTCTATGCTCCATGTGATGATCTTTGCATGATTCATTGCGTATAAATACAGCACTTATGGCACAAGGCCTAAAAGGAGGAATGGATTGAGGCTGATCGACACTAACTATCCTATACCGAGCTAATCCGATTCACGACCCATTCATTCATTAAAATTTGCACGTCCAACACAAAAACTCGTCCATCGCCATTCAATCCTACATATACCACAATACTACAATCACACAAAAATCATGACATAAAAATTTCTTCATATAAAAATCTTTTCATTATAAAAAATGTGGGAGAGGAGATGAACCCGAAAACAAACTAAAATATAAGAAAATATACAAACTAAAGAGAATTGATGTCAGTAGGACCCGTCCAACCCTCAAAAGAAATGAGTATGGGTCGCTGTATTCAGTCTTCAGACTAAATCAAGAACCTCTCTCGTTAAGAGAGAGGGAAAGATAAAATAAATACGACCATGGGAAAAAAGAAACTGACCAAGTCGAGATAAAAAGGGGACAAAAAAACAAACAAGGTTGGAAATCTGGACTTGGGTCATAACGAAAGAGGAAGACGGAAACAGGTCAAGAAGAACACTTACTCACATTTCCTAGATACACAAGAAGGTCTATCTTAAATAGTGAAGGGCTCCACAGGAAGCCGCCCCATTGTGAATTAGGTAAATTTAAAAAAGAAAATCAAGGCTAGCCTCGTTCACACGAACCAGGTTCGCCATAGTTACCCAACTTTCGCTGAAAACAGTCGCTATCAAACGTTTTGTATCAGTTCTATTCACGCTGAACTGATGCTCAAAGAATCGAATTAGATCCAGATGAGAATAGCATTCACATCGCAAGACTTCCTCCGTTCGAGTCGTCCAACTCGCCATTCGAGCCGTGGCTAGCAGCGTCAGAAACACCATCCGTTTCACCCCAGATTACGAGATCGACATATTGTCACACGCGTAATCGTGATCAATGAGCACGAGCATTTTGGGAGCGATGCGCGCCGCCAACTCGCTGACATAGTGTTATAGCGAGCGCACCCGAGGACAATGGCAGAAGGCATGCGAAACCGTTTCCTCTAAGCCAAGGTCACATCGTTAACAGTCTGGCAAATCCAATCCCTATATGAAGGCCATGTCATTGAGAGATAGCATATTTCAAACCAATCGCCAGGTAAGAAAAAACTCAGGGTTGCTGAGGTCATAAGCCGTTGGCGCCCAAGACCAAAACGAGTGTAACTCGTCCACCGACAGGCTGAGCCAGCCACGTAGTGGATCCTTCGCGACTTCTTACACTAGTCCACGATAGAAGACTCTCCTAGGCCGAGAAAGGTCACTGGACCGAGGAATGACCCTCAAGGACGATCGGCAATCGAGGAGCTTACGAAGGTTCTCAATCCGTGAGTGATAGTAAGGAAAGGGAAGACAGTCCTTACACTCCCCGCCAAAATCGATTCCCCCGTCAACGCGCAGCGTAGGAAATCCAACCTAGGAGCGAGTTTGTGACTCTCTAAGTGCGGCAATCCCAGTCCCCCATGACATGGACGTTGAGTACAGATTTCTCTGTCGACGTGATGCTTGCGCCCACCCCACAAGAGGGAGGAGAGCAAGTCCTCGATCGCTTTCTTATGTTCCTTACAGAAAGAAAGTACAGACAAGCGGTAAATGACAAGAGGAAAGACGTAAGCAACAAACGCGTCAGACCTGCCCTTCAACTTCCTTTGGTGCCAAGTCTCGACCACTGCACCGGCCTTTACCTGTACTTATGACCAATTTTTCTCCAGCTGGAAGTCCATACCACACTCCGAAAATGCAAACAAAACCAAAGGTCCCAGGAAGACCAACCCCCTTCCAGATACCTAACCGCAAGCAGGACAACCCCGACGAATCGACCGAGACAGCACAAAAGCGCGTGACCGCTTTCCATTCACCTGTACCACAGCACTGGGGGAGCGATACAGGAGGCTGATCCACCGGCAGAAGTCGGGTTCGAATCCGGCGGCCTACAAGGCAGCAGCCAGGTAGCGATGGTTGATCCTATCAAAGGCGTTGATCCAAATTGATCAGCGCGGCTTGCTCGTCATCTTTTACACCCTCTTGGATCGTGCAGATCAGATGCAGTTTGCTCTGAATTGTTCGGCTTGGGTCCCAACAGAATTTCGGCAACTGACTGCAAACGCTCGGTCAGAATCGTGGCCAAAATCTTTAACTCTGAGTTAGCAGTGTTATGGGCCTGTAATCATCTAAATCCCGCCCAACACCCTTAACTTTTTTAACAGCATGATCGCACCCTTGGAGACCCGGTCGGGGACGGACCCCCCGGTGGAACCAGTTGTTGAATACAACAGTCAAAATCGGGAAAAAGATGTGCGACAGCCTCAAGTACAATTCATAAGGCAAACCATCAAGTCCCGGAGACTTGCCGCTGCTGACCTTCTTCAATGCCGCATAGACCTCGCCCTCCATGATCTCCCACTCGCAGCTAGCCGCTTCAGTCGGCGAAAGGAAAGTCAGCCAAATAACTACGAAACTCTTCGTCGCAGAGACCAGTCTTCTTGGTAAACTGGCTCTCGAAATGCTGCCGAAACGCCTCATATCAGTGGACCGGGGTCTTGACCTCTCGAATGTAACGACCGGAACCTCGTTGAATCTGTTCCTTGCGCAATTCTGCGCCTATGTTCAGAGCTTCGGAAGGCATCTTGCATAACTTATGCTTAATTACCTGACTCTGGTAGCGCTTGCTAGCCAAACGCTGCAGGGCCTCCCTAGCTAAAGTTTTCAGCTGAAATGAAGTGGAAAGTGCATACTGAATTAAGCTAAGAAATATGGGTCACTACGTCTTGCGAGACAGTTTTTCTAGACAGAATCTAGCTTACATATTTAAATGTCTGCCATTCGTCCTTGCTTCGGATATTGCCGCCACTTCTGCCTTATATTTAGAGATTCTTGATAAAATTCAAAGAAGAATCTGCAATGTTATTGATCCTGAACTGGCCTCTCGGCTTCAGTCACTTTCCCACCAACGTAACGTAGCTGCCCTCTGCCTATTCTATAAATATTTTCATGGTACTTGTTCAGATTAACTTTCCGCTATAGTACCTAGAGTTTATGAATTTAAATGCAGTACTAGATTGGCGACGAGGTCTTTATATCTGAAATGGCTAGATGCAACTTTAAGTTCTATGCAAACAATTTCGTCTATCGCACTTCTCACTTGTGGAACTCTCTTCTAGTTTCTTGCTTTCCAGTCAACATTGATCTCCAGAAATTCAAGTCAGCCGTTATTTTCTGTCTTTTAATTCTTGTTCTTTTATTGTCCTCACTCATTAATAGTAGTTTTTCTCATATTCTCAAACATTCAGTAACCCCTTCGTCCTAATAGCTTTATGGCCTTGCTTGGGGTGAAATGATTAAAAAATATTAAAATTGTTTAATGTCTGTTTTTTAGATTGGCGTCTTCCGGTTTTAATGAAAGAACAAAACTGCGTGATTTTATTATTATTATTATTATTATTATTAAATCCGTTAATGTATATTATTAAAAACCTATAATAAAACATGATGTTCTATTACTTAAACCCAACCGGAAGACGCCAGCATAGTAAACAGATATTAACTGTTTTAATATTAAAAAAAAATACAGATATTTGTCTGCGAGTTTATATATAACGGGTGTAACAGCAAAATTGTCCAAATCGTGTAACGGCAATGGGATAAGACGTTTAAGCATCAAACTATTTCTTATTTAACAGTTAAAATATTTCATCCTTGAAAATGGCTAAATGTATAGCCGAAAGCGCTTGGAATAAAAGAACCTTCGGGCAGTTTTTATATAATTTGTCATCTGAAAAGTAAAAAATTATCACATCGCATGAGAAATTGTATAAAGAAAAACTATATCAAAGCACCTTGTCTGTCGTATTCAGTGAAACGTGCATATATATATATATATATATATATATATATATATATATATATATATATATATATATATTTGAATAAAAAGCAGACCACTTTAAGGTTCCATGTAATAAATTATTTCACAACAGAACCTTAAAGTGGTCTGTTTTTTATTCAAACATATTTGCTCTGAATTTACATTGAGCTCTCCGGATATCATCCTCCTTGGGTCTGCCTATACGGATTACCTAGTTTTGCATAAACTAAATATATATATATATGTGTGTGTGTGTGTGTGTGTATATATATATAATATCGCACATAGAGCTGGTGTTATTAAAACAGTACACGATGTAATACAAGAAAGCTATCAAGTATATATTAATAAATAGAGTATAGGTAATCGATCCGTTGGTATATAATCCGGGTGGATTCTAGCAACATTAATTATTAAAATTGATCCACAGAGAGCTCGATGTTTTCATTATAACAGAACATATGTAATTAGCAGGTAATTTTGTTTTTGCTGTAAAATAATATTAATAAATATACGTATTATCCCTCAGCGAAAACATGACTCGAAGTTTCAAGCACAACGCAATCTTCAGGTACTGTGTAGAGACTGGCTGTTACGTAACGGCCAGTCTATACTCAGCCCCTGAAGATTGCATTGTGCATGAAACTTCGAGTCATACTTTCGGTGAGGGATAATATATATATTTATTAGTATATAGTAGCAGTAGAGCCCGGGGATGTAACAGTAAGAGATAGATCAAGTATCGACTATCATAAAGACTGTAAAATAAAATTGACAAAGATTATTGTTTAAGGTTGACGGACACGCATGTCTTAATTAGTTTTTTTTTTTGTTTTGTTTTTTTTGGGTTTTTTTTTACGAATTGGTCAAACTCAAACAAAAACATTGTTTTCAATTGTTATGAGTCTACCGATTGAATAGAATTTTATTATAAACAATTGTCTTGTAAATGGAATTTTTAAAGCATTCTGAATGTAAAAATAAAGAAAAAAGTGTGCAAGACAATAAGAAACACTACCTGCCAAAAAAAGTTTTATTGAAATCGGTTGAAAAATGTAGGAAATCCGATCCCATATATAAACGAACACACACACACGCACACGCACACACACGCACACACGCACACACACACACACAAGCAACCTGGGTTTTATAATAAGTATAACTCGATATGAGTTGTCCCCCTTTCATTCTCGTGATGCCTCTTAATCGTGTATTCAAATTGATTTCGTGCAAAAACAATTGTATCTTTTCAATTTTTGACGCTGTCAGAACCACCGCAAGGTAATTTTACGTAGTCCTGTGAAGTTTTGTTGAAATCGGTTGAAAAATGTATGAAATCCGATCCCATATATAAACGTATAGATACACACACACACACATACAACCTGGGTTTTATAATAAGTATGATATATATATTAATATAAACACTTTATCAACATGTGCAATATATTATAATTATATTTTTTTTAAGCTTTTCACCCCAAGCAAGGCGGGAAGCCACTAGGACGCAAGGGGTTACAGAAAATTTGGAGCAAAATCAGATAGGAGTGATAGAAGAAAGAATGAGGAGAGGGATAGTGGATAGATCAAGGCAACTGGAGATGTCGATTGACATTACATTTGAATAGGTGGAGATTATAGCTCTCAGGGAAACTGGAATAGGGAAGGGAGTTCCACAGGAGAGAGGTGCGAGACATGAAGCTATTGGAGTAGAAGAGACGGCTCCATTTAGGAGTTTCGACAGTGAAAGGGTGAGATCGGGATGCCAGTCTCGTAGGGCGCTTGAATTCATGAAGTCTGGGAACCAACGAATGCAGCTCATCGGAGCAATTACCATGAAATTATTTGTAGAAAAGACAGAGAGAGGCGACGGTGCGTCTGTGAGGGAGCGACTGTAGACGAGATGCCAGAGCAGGGCTAATTATATTGCATATCCGCCTCTGGAGCCTATCAAGAACCCCAAGGCAAACAGAAGGGGCGCCAGACCATATATGGCAGCAATACTCCATGCAAGGTCGAATTGTTGATTTGTAAATATATGATAGATAGATAGATAGATAGATAGATAGATAGATAGATAAAGAAAATATGAGATAGATAATGAACAGAATGAGATAGATAGATAGATAGATAGATAGATAGATAGATAGATAGATATGAACAGTTAAAGATAGATAGATAGATAGATAGATAGATAGATAGATAGATAGATAGATAGATAGATAGATAGTGAGAGTAAGTGAAAAAAATGTCGGACAGCATTAAAGACAATGGCTTTTTTTTATTCGAACGTCCATGCGTGATACAAATTCTCGGCTTCCCACAGCAGATCCTAAACCGATTTAGTTAACGATTTATTTTTAATAGAACGACACACCATGTTAAAGGTTCTCTACACACCCTCGACATGAAGTGAAATCGTCGACGGGAGAACCGTTCAATGCCCGTTTCATGAAATGTAAGAAATAAAACTGCAACGTAGATATCAGACCCGCTTGGCTTAACGCTCCGACAACGACTGCTATGATCGGAGCCCCAGTCAAGCGAAAATAGGTGATTCTTAACGTCGATCTCGATTAGAGGCTCTCAACCGTTATCAGGTAGAATCAATTCATTTGGGGAAAATGCACCCAACCCACGTTTCCATTTGTACGCCGCGAGATAACCGTGCCTGCCCCAAAACACTGACATATATATATATATATATATATATATATATATATATATATATATATATATATATATATATATGGGTGGGTATTTACATACATGTACAAACACATACATATAACCAGTATGTATGAATAGGCAAGAATATTTCTACTGCTTATCCTCTACTATCTATCCACATCTATTGATCGATCGATCTCTCTGTTCCTATCTATCCATTCTAGTGTGTTCATATTTATCTGTTTCACACTGTTTCTCCGTCTCCCTCTCTCTTTATATATATATATATATATATATATATATATATATATATGGGGGGTGAGAGAGAGAGAGTGAGAATAAAGTCAAAAGGAAAACTTAT
>CAHIKZ030001146.1:160000-175000 GCA_903632075.3 Acanthosepion pharaonis
AATATATGGTCTCCTATGGAGAAAGACATCTGTTTTAATGTTGGCAGCTTTTCTGTTATTACAACAAACTCCAGAATTTGGAGCCTTTCTATGCACTTTGTCCTGTATAACATTTTGATTTCATCGACTAAAATTTGTTTAATATTAATAGTATTTTGCTTATCTGCCATATATTTATTTATATAAGAATATATGTCTACATCCGTTAGAGATCTCTCTTGTTTTCACACACATATTCCCGCATATACATATATAAATACATATATATATGCGTGTGGGTTGGGTTTTTGTGTATGTGCGTGCGTGTGTGTGAGAAAAAGAAAAAGAAAGAGAAAGAGAGAAAGAGTGGGAAGTGTGATAGTGGGAAATTTAATGGAAGACATTGTCTGAAAGAGAAAGAGATAATCCTCCGTTTCACGTAAATATGCTGCTTTTATTTAGCTCAGTAATTTCTCACACAAAACCATCCCTGGGTAGAAAATCTTGGCACAATTATTCTGTTGCGCTTCAGTTAACATCCCCCGCCCATTGCCACGTCTCGTGTTTATGAAATCTCGCCCGAAATCCGGGCTCAAGTATAAAGGCGCAAGCAGAAATCAACCCGGTCACAGTTGGGAAAGTAACCGGAGTGTACAGACGACTCGCAAACAGCTTCACAGCTTGGAACTTATCCATCGATTAATCTTTCACTCGCCGAAGGACTTTTTTGTTTTACAAACTCCACTTAGCAAGAGTGAATTTATATCTAAAAAAAAAAAAAAATGGCCGAAACGGAGAAACGTCATTCCCACTATTCTTACACCCCGCGTACCCAAAAACAACAAATTGTTATTACCCGAAGATCAACAACTGCCCCTACTTTTGCTGGCATGGGTATGAATACAATGAGAATGATGAGCAGCCAACGTGCCTCCATGGGCATATCCGCGGGGGTCGCCGGGAACATAGCCCATACAGGGGTCGGTGAGATGAAGAATAAACGAGAGGGGGAAAAGAAGGATATGCAAAACCTGAATGACAGGTTTGCTCAGTACATCTCACAGGTTCGAACCCTAGAAACCGAGAACAAAGCCCTTCGTGATGCCCTCAAGAAGAAGAGGAAAGAGTTTGATGTTGAACCTATGAAGGAAATCTATCAAACAGAAATCGACGAAACCAAAAAGTTGCTTGAAGAGGCAAATAAAGAAAATGCCGACTTAAAAGTTCAATTAGCTTCTATCGAAGATGAACTTGAGGACCAACGTTCAATGTAAGCGAAATAGTTATCGTACCAATCTGTCTGTCTGTTTATCTGTCTGTCTGTTTATCTGTCTGTCTGTTTATTTGTCTGTCTGCTTTTCTGTCTGTCTGTTTATCTGTCTGTCTGTTTATTTGTCTGTCTGTCTGTGTCTCTCTCCCTCTTTTTTCTCTCTCTCTCTCTCTCTCTATATATATATATATATATATATATATATATATATATATATGTTTCAGTTTAGGTCAACGCATTTGATTTTGTTAAAGAGGCGAACCCCTAACTCACTTGAGAGATTGCGTCAAAAAATCTTTCTTAACCCATTTTTTCAAATATCTCAGATTAACCCTAAACCTAGAAATATCTGTCTGTCTGTATATCTATCTTTCTATCGAAATTTGTTCTTCTCACTTTGTTCTTCTCATTTTGTTCGTACTTTTTTGTCTCTCTCTATCAATATATATATATATATATATATATATATATATATATATATATATATATATATGTGTGTGTGTGTGTGTGTGTGTGTGTGTGTGTGTGTTGTGTGTATATATGGTGGATGTTTTTGTTAAAACTTCAGTTTTTTTGTTGTTAGTTATAAATGAATGCAGATGGAGACCCAGTGAATTTAGTAAAACTTTTTTGTGATCTATCGCTTTCAACAATACATCGATTATTAGGTTTTGAAAAACATTTAACAATTAATAATTGCATTTAACCCAAGAAAGAATTTTGATTATATTTCAGGTGTTTGGCATTTTGAATGCTAAATGTATTTTGAAAATGTAAAAAAAAAACGATAGGATTTTTAATCTGATCATGGCATACCTTTATCCAAACTGGCATTATGCATACACACACATTCATATATATATATATATATATATATATACGCACATATATAAGATTGTCTCTGCCGTCATTTTGGGCGTATTAGGGTCTCAACGTTTCAGAAGTGAACCATATTGACTGAATTGTGGTGGTAAAGGCTTGTGCCTAACAATACAGAAAAATAGATCTCAAAATGTCCCACCCGATCCCCAAAGAGATTTTCCTCAGATTTTGAATTCACAATTAACTACTTCAAAACTGTTTTCCAACCATGCTTAAAAGTGTGTAGTCTGTCATCTGGTGAAGAAGAGGTTTTTGGCACGGAACAAAATGATCAGCGATACAAGTTCGATTTCCGATCGAGATCGTTACATTTACTTTCGCAGTTATACTCCTGGGAAAAGTGATATATATATATATATATATATATATATATATATATATATATATATATATATATATATATATATATATTAAAGTAACCTTCTTTTGATGTTAGCGTTTATATTGACTTGAGAAAAAAGTGTTGCATTTTTAACTTTGTGCGTGACCCATTTCCCATGAAGATCAACATTTAAATTTCAAATCATGTTTTTACTTATACAGAAATATTCATGTCAGACTCAACCATGTTAGCTAGACACACACACACACATATATATATATATATATATATATATATATATATTTACCTTCAAGTTTCTGAAGTTCGCGTGAGCGTGAAACTCCGGTTACGACTAGGGCCATCCTTTCATAGAATTTAACGTTGTCAAGCGTTTTTTGCGCGGTCGAGGTAACCTAAGCCTTGTGCCCTTTCCTGAGTAAATAAGTTTCCTTTTAGGTCTTTTTTTCTCTTTCTTTTTTCAATATTGTCACTTTTATTTGAGACTGTATTTAAAATAAGAGTTTTAGGTTTTGGCATGTTCTCCGTTGATTCCACCAACAGTTTCTGTTTTTCTTTAATATATATATATATATATATATATATATATATATATCAATTCGCATATCTGCACACCTAGCCGAAGTATTCTCAAGATCCATTAGTGTTTTTCTTTTCTTAAAATTGTTTTTATTTAGTTATTAAAATACTAACATTAAGAAATGGCTCCGGGAGAGAACTTTTAACTTCGCCGTGTAAATATTTGAGTTTGTGTAGGATTTAAGAAAAGACAGCACTATTAATATAAATCGAACTAATTCTACTCTTTTTCATTTATGTCTTGAACAATTGTATAGCAAACTCTACTTATAGTCAATTTGATCCTCACTCAGTGACGTTTGAATTACGTCTTGTATAATCATTTTTTTTAATCTTCAGTACTTACTTTATTTTTCCGTTAGCAAGACCTCTGATCTGAAAGTTTTGAGGAGCATGGACCACCTCTTAATTGCTTTTTTCCCCAGGTCTACTCTGACCTTTGGTGGCAACATCTGTTAGGGTCAAAGCTAAAAAAAAAAAAAAAAAAAAACAGCGGTCAAAACATCATGAAAGTATAAAAATAGATTTTTATAGTAAAAATACCTGAATACATTTTTTTTAATTACCGAACAATACATTTGACTCTTGACAAAAGCCTTCTTTACAAAACTATGTCAATGAAATCTGATCTACGGACTCGTTTCCTACAAAGAACACATATTCTATTCATACGAACATAACCTACAAATCTTGCCGACATTAAAGAACCCATTGTGTTTGATATGCAAAATAAACCCAAAATCTTGTTTATTTTATTTTGTGTACAAGTTCATACACAAAACCAATAGAAATCATTAAACCTAACACAAAAAAGATACAATATATCGATCGATTGATTCGTTTTTTACGGCTTATCAACCTTTTTGCCGGTCGACGGGCGGGGTCGCAGTCCGGGCGCGCGCCGGCCCGACCTGACCGCTTGGTGGACGTCGCACCTTTGCCTTCGTCGTCGCCGGACGCGCGTTAAAACATTCAAGAAATCGAGATCGAAAATCGAATTAAACCTGTCGATTATTGTCTGGTGATCGTTGGTAACTTTTGCGCACAATTTCGGTTGCCGATTGTATAAAAATATTGAGAAAAGCAAAGTTTGTTACACGAAACGGATTCACCGCTAATTGGTAGGGCAATGTTTCAAACTGCAGGACATCGCCCGCGATTAACGCTCCTCGTAGCCGCGTAGACGTGGGTAGGTAGGCAACCCTTGTTCGACTACAGAACGACTCCCTCAGCGCGATTCAACACTCCTCGTGCGCACAGGCTGTCCTCAGAAAATATTCTTAGATTCTAAGAAGAGAATAATGGCTTAGTGTTACAAGTCTTACTAATTAATCCATAGTTGGGTGTTAGAAGATGTGGATTCATACCTTTGCCAACGGTATTTAGATGTAAGTGAATATAATGAACCCAATGATAATTGGAAATCGGCTCTCCGATTAACAATTCCAGGCCATTATCCATTACACCAACCGCACATCCAAGCTTACAGTACCTGATCTTCTCAAGTGGCTACCCATCTTTATACTGACCAAGCTCGTCATCGCTTAACTTCGCTGTAAGTCACAGATAAAATATAGATGAAAACTTAATGCAATCGTCTTGCTTTTTCACACTTGATACCTTCAGAAATGCTATCGCTAGTTTCTCGTTTATCCAAATCAACAATCAGTAATTTCTCCACTTCTTTAATCATCTGAGATTTGTTCAGTAAGAACTGTCACTTCTCTTTCAACATCGGCTAACTTGATTGTCTCTTTAAGAGACTTGAAGCAAAAGAAATGTGGTTCTACAGAAAGATACTGAGGATACCATGGACCGAATATGTGAGCAACGATAAGGTTTGGGAGAAAATAAAAACCAAAAAGAAACTTATACTTAACATCAGAAAGAGGTAGTTGAAATTTCTGGGTCACGTAATGAGATAAGAGGGTTTGGAAAATCCGATACTCACAGGACAAATTGAGGAAAAGAGGGACAACGAAAAGCAGCGCGTAACATACTTGATGGACACTATTTACGTTATCTCAGAAATATAGACAGATACTTGATGGGCTTGAGTAAATGGATGGTAGAACAGGGTTTGGGAGAAATAACAAAGAGACAAAAGTTATTAAGAGCTACAAGGGACAGAAAGATGTGGAGGGCCATGATCACCTACATACTGAAGGGACATGGCACATAAAAGACAGCTCGTTGATTTTACAATATAAAACTCTGTAGCAAGTTTAGAGACACGGGCGCCATTTTCATGTTTGTCTAGGATTTTTCTTTCTTCATGGCTATCGTGATTCGGGGTCATTTTTTTCTTTTCACTTCGCTGCTATTATTATCCTTCTTTGTCCCCATGATGTCTTATTTAATAATTTATCTAACATAAAAAGCAAAAAAAAAGAAAAATCATAAAAACACCAACAATGGAAAACCAATACAAGGCACGGTGAATTTGAACAGGGATCTATATGGAGGGGAAAAGCCACATCACAATTGATGCTCTCCAGGTGACACTCCCAAATTGTCGCCCAACATTGTGGCCGTTTTGTGTGTTCGTAAGCCGAGTCACCGTTCGTGAGCCGAGACGTTTTTGGTTCGGAAAATCTGAACGTGAACCGGTTTGTTGGTGATGAGGGGTCGTTCGTGATCCGAGATTCCAATACATACATATATATATATATATATATATATATATATATATATATATATATATATATTCTTTATATCAATAAAACCGTTATTAATCACGTAATTAAAATATTTTTCATTTTTATTCCATTATCCATTATTAGTTTAGTTTATATATATAATAATAATAATATATATATATATATATATATATATATATATATATATATATATATATATATATATATATAAAAGTGAACATAGAAGTCAACACTTAGAGGCGACAGTCTGTTTCATGCTATATGCAATCGTCAGGCCATATATATATATATGTGTGTGTGTGTGTGTGTGTGTATGTATGTATATATATATGTGTATGTGTATAACTCTAATTGGGGCTTGCTGAAGGTGTATATACGCATATATTTTTTTATTTATATTTTTTACAGTAAGGTTTGCTCTGTACAAGGCTCGGGGGCCACTCGTGGTAGAGTGTTACGTTAAGGGGCAGTTTATATTTATATGGATAGGAGAAGAGGATAACGGTTAACCCTAGACTTGAACAGCTTAAGATCGCAGTGATCTGGGAAGCATCCTCTTGGGAGTCGGTTCCAAAGGGCAGTAGTTCATGGAAAGAAGCTGTTCGAGTGGAACTTACTTCTCACTAATGAAATACGGACGGAATGTGGGTGATTTGCTACTATATATGTGGCATTGTGGTTCCTAAGGACTATAGTTCGTCCGAGCACTTTCCGTGGGAGTAGTGATAGAGCAGCGAGAATGGAGTGTGGAAAATAGTCCATCACAAGGGTGCGAAGGCGTTTTTGAATTCCCTCAAGACCGGAAAATCTGGTAAATATTTTAGACAATTATGAAAACTTAATTTTTGTTTTATTTATTCTTTTATTTATTTTTCGCTTTTCAAAATAAATGGAAGAGGCTAAAACAGAATAATTTGTCAAAATGAGTTCGAATCTGTAGAGGGGTCGAGTGCAAAGCCGCTGTCATACTATGCAGCTTGAATCTTCAAGTGGGAGATCAGACTTCAAGTTCCCCGCCACATCTGATGAATATGGCTTCAATGATGGTCTGCTGTGAATTTAATTTTGGTATCACGTACAGTGAACTCAATACATACGGGATTCATCACAGAATCTTAGGATAAAGGTCCCTTATTTACATGAAATTCGATTCAGACTATTCGATATTTTCTGGTGTGAATTTTTAATGCCGTGTCCATTCAGGACGTTGGTGATCATGGCTTTTATCTGATTTCTTTTCTTTTCTGTGGACTGCCAGGCATTCTTGGGAAAGAGAGGGAAACCTTCTCTACGGTTTGAAGTTCAAAGTTTTCCATCACTTAAACTTGTTACCACCCAAGGCTACAGAGTTCAGTCTACCTTAATGTTTAATCCATAGCCGATGGAAAAAAAAAAGATTGATTCGTGCCTCCCCCAACGGCATTTGTACGAAACTATCCGCAACAGACTAACCCTGAATTTGAACTCACATTGACGATTAACCACGCTGATATCCGTTACGCTACTTGGAAAAGCATACACACAGTTTAGAAATTATGTTTCAATAATTTTTTCAGGAATTTAGTTCTAGAGATCGTTGATGATGAATTAAATCTAAATTCTGACTTGCCTATAGAAAGTTTAATCCAAGAAAATTCATATCCGCTGAAGCCTAAATAATGATTAGTCCAAAAGCCTGAGATGAAATTCTGAATTTATGGACCAACTATTATTTCTTTTGGTATGTTATTGGCTGCCATTTTACTTTCAATCACTTTTCATCGCAACTGCCCAGACTGTCAATCTGCTGCTGTAAGTAAACCGCGCTGATCAGAAAGAAATTCTCATTGAGAATTGAACTCGCCAACCTATTGCTTCGGCATCTTTTTTACGGCTTATCAACCTTTTTCATGTTAAAAAGTATTATGTCAAAAGCAGTTAAAATCTAACATTTATAACTGTAGAGTTAAAATAAAAGTTCAGTTTTCAGGCACTTAACATAAATTACGTTTCGTCTTGCTTCATTACGAAGGCTCATGACGAAAATATATCAGAGTAAAATTTTTTACAATTGTCTCATATATTCATAATTTTGTCGGATTCCTCATCAAAATTCACACACACACACATATATATATATATATATATATATATATATATATAGAGAGAGAGAGAGAGAGAGCTATAGAGCTATAAATATATATGGGAAGGAGGCACAATGTAGTTTTTAATTTTTTCATGCGTGCTTCAAGTAGATTTAAGAAGTTATTTATAGGAACATTCTTATATAATGTTCCTAAGTAAAATTTGATATATATTTGTCCTGTATATATACATAAATATATATCTATCTATCTATCTATCTATCTATCTATCTATCTATCTATCTATGTGTTTTTTTCTTAGTCCAAAGAAAAAAACACAAGCGAGTATAAAGACTAAAACGTAGAATGCTCAATACGCTAAGTAGGCGGTAAATTATATATATATATATATATATATATATATATATATATATATAGGTTTGATACGCATAGGATAAAATTCTAGTAACCAAAAACACTATTCTTAAAACAGTGCTCAATACGTAGAGCTAATAATATTTATTCAAATTTATAAAATATGCATGTTATAAGATCACTACAAAAGTTGCAATTTTGTTTCAACACTGCTGGTGAATATATATATATATATATATATATATAGCAAATTTTGCAACACACACATAAGCATTACACATCCCGGTCGCTCATCGCTGACGTATTTTATTGTTGACATATTATTTTACATACACTGACTCTTCAGAACGTAGGCGTAGTTAGTCATCAGCTCTGTACAGATTTTTTATTTATCTCTATAAAAGGCAGGATGTGTGTGTGTGTGTGTGTGTGTGTGTGTGTGTGTGTGTGTGTGTGTGTGTGTGTGTGTGTAACGAATGCACGGCCGCAGTTTTCGACGGATTTGCACCAAAATTTACATGCACATGCTCCAAGTTAGCGGGAAGGCCAAGACCGACTTTGCATTTCCCAACTCCCATCGATAGTGGAAATAATTGATTTTTTCATGCTTCTGCAGCAATTTTCATGTAGTTTGCGGCCATTTTTTACTGGCCAGAGTGAGAGCCTATAGCTGGCTGCCACCAATAGGCAGGAAGATTCTATTGGCCAGTGACTGACACGAATGTTAACTAGCATACTAGCATGCAAAAAAATTGATAGCTGCATTCGTCACAAGTGGGAAAAATTTAAATCTGCATGGCACTTTATTCCAATTGCTCATTCGCTTGCTTAAACTCAACGTTGATTCTGATTCCGCAGAACTGGGTTGGATGTGAAAAAGTATTTGTTGTTAACATTCTTTTTTCATTCGGTTTTTCTAGTTACGAGTCCTTTTTTTTAAAGCTGATCGTTTTGTGTTCATTCTGTTTAGTTCTTTTTTCGTAACAGATTTAATGTTTAGTATAGAGCTTAGAAAAAATTCGCAGTGTGAGGCAAGTAAGGAATGTAGCAACATCAGCACAGCAAAGGGCACTCCTTTAAAGGCAAGGAAGGGCAAAAATATTTTAAGTCAAGTGATAGCGATTGCTGTATGAGTCGTACGATTTTTGAATCAAGCACGGGCAACGCTGGGCCATGCTGCTAGTTATATAAGAATTACCATAACTTAGAAAAGTTAGTTTTGTACCGGTATGGTCAACCTCTTTTTAACAGTGGGCCGCTCATCACAAGGTGTGCCGTCCTACTAAATAGATTCAAGGTTGTAGTAGATACCTCAGCTATTTTCCCTTCAGAAGACTGTGCGCAAGCATATACCTTTAAAATGTGGGAAAGGATGATTCCTTTTTGCTTGAAGTAAACATTTTTCTATAATTAAAAAAACTGAAGTCTTGATATAATATTATCAATGATAACAGTGTGATTATCAGATGTCGCTGCATGGGATTTATTTCTAATTTATTCATTTCAAAATAAAAACATGTTTTATCTTTAAAGAAAAACTATGTTGTTTCAAAAGTAAGGGATGCTTTACACGTATGATCTTCCTTAGTGAAAATCGCCTATCGGTTAAAATGATGAAAACGTTATTTTCATCGAATGTTTACGAAATTCAAAAAACATTGCACTTAATCATTGTTCATGGGTCTAGTTATATATGCGAGAGTATGTGAGTGAATAAATGAGAATGAAAAAAATTAACAAACGTTTATTTATTTAAGCGCGCCATAGAGAAAATAGACCGTAAGCGACTTGCGGGCCGTAATGTGCCAATGACTTGTGTAGACCTTTCCCAATGTCTTCTTTGTGTTTTCTGTATGTATCCAATCTTTTTGGGTTCATTTTTTTCCCGTTACTTGTCACAGGATAAGCTATTTGAACATCAGAAACGTTGATTTTTTTTTTGTCGAATCAAAATTTCATCGAAGAAAATTCAAAATCTCTGATGTCCAAATAATAACTGATCCAAAAGTCACGACTAAACATTATTTATTTTTTGCTAGTACTAGAATTATTTTTGCAACACGCTGACGTGTGTCAAAATGCTCACAATATTTAATATTGTCAGTTATCGCTAACATTTTTGTCGAAATTCACAAACTCTACGCCTCTTTCAATTTCGCAAACCAATCGATGAAATTTGAATAATCTGATTTATTTGGGAAAATACTTTGATAAGAAACCTACTTCACGGTTTAATAATTTCTTTAATTTAATTTAATTTCAATTTTATAGGAGTTCATGTTAAACAATACCTTTTAAGAAAATTTCTTTTTTTCCTTTTTAACAGCGAAGAATAGATTCTTAGGATTTCTTACTCTTGAGCACGCAACATACAACTGGCTCTGCGTAAATATTTCTTTCTGGAGACAAATTTCAATTTCTTGAAGCGTTTTGCCTTATGATTTGTTTATAGTTCTCACAAATGCTGGGTGAACTGAAAACTTGATTCTTGTATATAAAAATAAAAAAAAAAAGATTTGCAAAAAAACAATATTGCATTTTTATTAATTATCTTAATCATTTTGTTTTTAATTAGTCGGGGTATTTTGTACGTTAAATAATAAAACATTTTAATTTCCCCCCCCCAAAAAAAAAATGAATGAAAATTTATTGTACTAAAGCTACGCCCCCTAGTAAAACCAAATCTTTGAGGACATTGTCCGGCACTCATTGCTATAAAGGAGAACAGATATCACGTAGCCGTTTAGTATTCTTTTTAGAAAGTGCTAAGTTGGAACAAAAGTTCGAAGCGTTTTTAAGTTAATCTTTAAGACAATATTTAGATATTTTTTACATTAATCTGTTCAACCACACATGTAGCATTTTGTTCCGCTGACTTTTACTATTTTTGAATCTTCTTCATGATTCCATCCTCCCAGAATCATTCTGGGTGACAAACTCGGATCTAAGTGATTTTTAGAGACTTACAGAAAATTGAAGTGCTTCTCATTCAGAGAATTTTGCAAGGTTTGAAATAATTGGAATTCCGAAGATGCGTGTTTTTTTGTAGAACAGGTGTAGTAGTAGTAGTAGTAGATCCCAGCCAAGTTGTACCAATTTCTGCCGGAATTGCGAAGAGAGGTCAGGTACGAAGTTTTCTTGATCAAAGACAATTCCTTTCCAATCGGATAATTTGAAAGCTTTTCAGAGATTGCTGCTTTTACCCGGTTCAACTGGGAAAAGTAGTTGCCCGAATTCAAAGCCTGATTTTGCAAAATAATTTCGAAATATATAATTTTGTTCCAATTCCACCAGATACCCAGTAACTACTTCTTCGTTTGCAGACAAACATCTGGAGTACTTAACTATGATCCATTTCATTTTTACCCAGGACACTTATTTTATCTTTTTAACATTTCACCCCAAGCAAGGCAATAAAGCCACTAAGAAACAATGGATTATTGAGTGTGAGAGAATATGAAAAAAAAGAACTATTAAAGAGAGAAAACAATAAAGAAGCAAGAAGACAGAAAACGATTGGCATTGCATGTTAACTGGGAAGCAAGACGCCGGAAGAGATTTCAACAAGCATATTATAGAAAAAAAAAATGTTAGTATAGAACTTACGGTTGCATCTAAGCATTTCTACTGTTAAATGATGGCACCTTTCCACCAATCTAGTACTGTACTTAAATTCGTAAAGTCGAGACAGCAAAAAGAAAAGCTCATAGGAACAATTACCGTGAAATTATTTATATGAAAAAGTACACGGAAGCGACGTTACAACGGTGGGAAATTTAATGCTCCACATTGTTGTAAACAACCCATTTTTCATCACCTGTGATTGTTCTTTTAAAGAATTGATCGATTTTATACGTGCTTGAGAAGATAATCTCAGATGTAAATGCAGTCCATTAATTTTTTTTTCTGTCAAATCGTATGGCATTCAAATATCACAGTAATTCACATGCCCAAGTGATATCAAATGCTTTACGACAGGTAAGGTTGACATGGGATATTACAAAGAAATCTCTGCAATATCCTATGTCATGTAACCTGGATTAGCTTTAACCCTTTGAGCCATGACCACTGCTTTACCGGTGGTAGTGAAAAATGACTTAATGCCCAGCCACCGGTTGAACGGTGGGTAAACACTTGTAACTATATTTATATCTACCGTAAAACATTACATACCAATTATTTGCGAATTTTGACTCAGGAGTTCAGGCAGCAGAGTTAAAATTGTTTCGGAAAGCAGGGCTTTTTGATTTGGTCATCATGAATGGCTACAGGGGTGCGGGCATGTTCTCGGTCTTCCAAATAAAAATCAATTCCACTTCTGAACCACGCCAACTACTTATAAACAGTACCCTCAGCTATGGCACCTTCTCCATAAACGGCACATAGCTTTTTTGATGCTTCTTCGGCGTATTTTATTTACACAAAAATAAGAAAGCGTCAAATGATGAAAATACAGCACATTCTCCCCCCACCCATTTTCAATGTTGACGTAAAAACATTTCAAACTCACAATCGGCAAACGAATCGTATAGGAAAACACGTTGATACGTTAAATTTCCAAATTTGATAAATTTAAGTTATGTATTTTCATATTCTACTTTCTATTCTACTGTATAAATTTAAATTCTTTTCTATTTGCTTGAAAGTTCTAATTATTCGTATATCCTTTCCATGTAGATCAAGGTTTTCTAACATTTATGTGATTTCTTTATGTTGCATCGAACTAAGTTTTGTCATATCTGTGTGACAGGTATAGATTTTCATAGATATTCAACCTGAAGGCAATGAGGCAACCGATATGTTCACTAAGCAAGTGAACTACTTCTTGAACAGCGTGCAGTAATATAAAGTTCGAAAGAATCCAAATGGATGGAGAGTGACACTTTGCTTGTTTCGACAGAATACACACACACACACACACACACACACACACACACACACTGCGCTTCTAGACAGAAATAATAATCCGTGCATAAATAGGCTCCCCATTTCCTAAGATTACCATACTAGAATTCGTGTAACGTGTGATCTCGCTTATCGTGCGACTCCCAAATTTTCACTTATAAAAAATGATTTTATCATGTATCTCGTATATCATGAGAGTTCCTATTTAGAGAGACCAAATTACAATAGACTAACCTCTTTTCCTCTATCTCTTTATCCCATCTTCGAGTTAAATAAGTTAAAAAATTAAAAGAGAATGATAAAAGTATCGTTAGTAACGTTATACTCGTTTCGTAAACGCGTACAGCCATAAACAACCAAACGAGAAACAGCCAAACATCTTATAAACGTAAGCAATGGAAAAGATGCATATTCGCTATGTTTGTATTTTATAATACGATACTAATATATGAATATATTATATGCATTATTATTACATATAGTTAAATAAAACAACAGTTTTATCAAAATCATGTTTATTTTAAATACAACTGTACATTTTGAGTACTGTAAATAGATGTATAGTTTGTTCAATGGCGTAGGTATACATATTTATGTATTTATTTTCAGATGCCGTCTCCATGAAGAAAGGATTGACCAATTGCAAGACAAAGTCAATAGCCTTAATGATGAAAATGCTCATCGGACCGCTGAATGCGATATGCTGCGTAGAAAGGTGGAAGAACTTGAGCATCAAGTGGGTCATTGGAGAGCCAAATACAATGAACTTCACTCGCAACTGCAGGCCATCAGAGCCGTAAGTAAATTTCTGAATTCTGTAAATTGTATCTTTATCTACTGACTGTGTTATTATTTATGCAGACAAGAAAAGGACGATTCCATTAATCGTTTAATGAAATCGATCGCCAATAAGGCTGTATTATTTGGGTGACGTGTCAGATACATTTGGTAGCGTGCTAACTTTGTCAGTCCTGAAGAATGCCTTAGGCACCAGATCCCAAATCCTTCTGCTCTTGACCAATGTATTTCTTAACTGGAGCACTATCGGAATACGGCTCCAGATACGTGGGTTATCAAGTCAGTTCTGTACAATGAGTGCAACACATGCAATGTATCCATTTGGCCTTGAGCCTGTCTTTGATGATCTTCGATTTTTGATCAGTTCTTGTAATGCATTGGTAGGCAGTTGTTTCTTTGAATAAGTTCAATCCAAGTTATCTTCCTTTCTATTCTGGTTATATTCGCGATTAGGTTAAACATACATTAGATGCGCATACCTTAGAGCGGATACCAGAAAGTTTGTCATAATTTTAGTTTATCCGATAATCATTAAATGGAGTACTGCTGCCCAGTCATCGATTTTCAGTCACAATAGAGATCAAAAGCGTATCCGCGGCCTTGTAGGTGATGAATTAACTTCCACTCTCTATCCCCTTTTAAATCGTCGAAACGTTGCAAGCCGCTCGCTACCCTATCGCTTTTTTTCATGGAAAGTGTTCAGAAGAACTGCATTCCTTAGTTTCTTCAATTCTATCCTTCACGACAAAGACATGCCATTGTATGCACATTGAATCGAGCCGCTACCATTCCCTTCATTGGTGAGATGTAAGTTCCACTTGAGCAGCTTCTTCACACTTTGGGGAACTGACTCCGAAGAAGATGCTTCCTCGATCAATCTTAACCTTTTCAAATTTAGCATTAACCGTTATTTTCTCTACATATCCCTATAAACTGTGGCTCTCATTCCATCAGCCCTACTTTGAGTGGATCTTGGGCCTTGTACTATGTGAACATTATTACAAAAAAAATTCTAGGTATTACATTGCTATAAAAAGTGTTCAATAATATATGAATTCCTTTTATTTCGGATATAGGACTTGAAAGATGAGACCAACCAACGTATCGCTGAACATTCACGTGCTGAGGCTTTACAGGAAGAACTCGATT
>CAHIKZ030001146.1:185000-195000 GCA_903632075.3 Acanthosepion pharaonis
ACCTTAGACTTATTTTCGCATATTTTTAAACCTCGTACCCATTATTTTGAATGCGAATTCCTTTAACAACCTGATTCACTTAAAATCATAATGGAAAACGAGTACCTAAAAATACCTCGCTTTCAAAATAAAGGAAGCGAAAATACTGGCCTTTTAGTTGAGCTTGGCTTAATCTGTGTTTAACAACAAACGGGTTTCATCTAAAATTTACACTTCGGTTTTAGAAAATACAATGATCCAGGCAGACTGTGTCAAGTGAGTGAGGCTGATTATTTTGAGGAACGCTATGTTAGTATTATGTAAGGAATTCAGACGAAGCCCTGATCCTCTTCGATTACGAACGACGAAAACGATAATAACGACTTCAACAAAGATTGAACTGGTTCAGAGAGATCGACCTGTTCCTATTATTCTTAACAATTGATTTATTAAGTATCTGAATGCCCATCTGGACGCCAACCGTAGTACAATATTTATCAAACATGTTTCGTGCATCAATTCTCTTGAGTGTTGTGTTTGTTCAGCATTGGTTAAAATCGCCTAATTCTAGTGTCCCCATTTCTCTCGACTCTATACATTCATACTTCAATTGTAGAACCACCCACGGGCCCACTGATGACTTACAAAAAAGCCTTCTTCGGCGCCGAAGGAAAAGCAGGAAAAATTATATATTTGTATATTATAAATTGAGATTCTGAAAATACGTCTAAAATATTAATCTATTTCGACAAATACTGATAAACTAATACGAGCCTAAAAATAAATCCTTTAAGTTTGATTCCTTAAATTATTTCGGACTCTGCATGCCATTAACCCTTTTTGGTTGCGGGTGCTTCTTTTTGGTGATGGGTCCCAACCTGTGCGATTGTTCATTGTACTACCTGCTACTATTTGTATACCACAGGGGATTTGTCCGCCGCGCAATAAAAAACGGGACTAAAAATGGCCAATTGTGCGCCAAGAAGAAGATGAACATCATCAGTAAGGACTTTAAGTGCGCGGCAGGACGCTAGGGCAGCGCGAAAGATTATTAGCACTTGTGTTAGTAAGGGGAGGACCCGACCCCTTATTACTTCAAAGGACGTCTCCAACTCAGTCGCACGTAGTACAATGGGCAATCGTACAAGTCGTTCACCCAGTTTTGTTGCTCATTTTGCAGGTTCCATAACCACGGCTACAGGTCGGATCACTATGACGCGTACCGCGAAAGGTGTCCTTTCTATCCACGAGGCTGACAACAATGGTCTTTTCGTCGCAATTGAAAACACCAGTTCCCTTCGATCAAAAACTGTAAGTTAATGCAGTAATATTTTTGTTATTTTTATAAATTTATTTATTGATTAATACATATTTATATCTCCCTGGATATATTAAAGCCATTTAAAAATGTGTGGCATCGGGGTCTGCTACATAAACGTTCCTGTTATGAGATCTCTGGAAGGGGTTTCTCTCTTATCAAGTCCTTCCTAACAAGGTGGTCCATGAAGATCGTTGTTAACAACCAGTCATCGGAAACCCATAAGATCAATTCCTGTGTTACTCAGGCTGCGTTCCTCGGTACTACCGTCTTTCACCCCATGCAAGGCAGTAAAGCCACTAAGACACAAGAGCTTACTGGGTGTGGAAGAATTAAGAACAGAAACATTAATAATGGGAAGAGAAAATAGTAATCAGTAGGACAGTAGATAGCGATTGGCATTGCATTTAACTTATTTAAGATTAAAGTTGGCTGGAAAGCAATGAGCCGGAAGGGAGTTCCACAAGCAAGAAGTGCGATAAAAGAAATTGTTAGCATAGAACTTACGGTTTTATCTAGTCATCTCAATTGTAAATTGAGGAGTACTGCGCTTAAATTAAAAAAAAAACAACTAGGTACCAATATTCTACGTGCCTTCTCTCATGACCAATAATTACGCGAGGTTTTATAAGCTTGTAGACAAACGGTTCTGAAATCTTTACATAAATTATAAATTCAGACCTCAAATCTCGCGTAATGCACTGTAAATCTTCTACCAAGCCCCCAGAAACTTTTTACCAGGCTTTTAGCGTCAGAAAAATGGAGAGTCCACTATATATATATATATATATATATATATATATATATATATATATATATATATATATATATATAATCTTTTATGGTGTATGATAATAAACTTTTTATATTCAAACCAATCTGAGGTGAATGGGAACAAATATTTAGAAAAAGAAGAAAAGACAAAATTACTCGACTACACATAGGCCACACATATCTCAGCCATTTATACTTGCTAATGAATAAAGATCAAGTAACATGTACAACATGCAAAGCTGCACTCAAGGTGAAACTTATTTTAATTGAATGTACTCATTTAGCCTCTATAAAACATAAATGCTACAAGGAAAACATCACGAGAAAAACTATTTGAAAATACTGAAACTGTCAATATAATAAACCTTAAAGAAATAGTTTTATACCAAAACATATAACACCTACAATAGATCATCTACAAAGTATATATCTAAAGCATACATTTACCATGAAGCCATAAAATTGCGTACAAAATATTTAGATTTCGTTATTATATAGTTCATATACCGCTAAACAAAATCAACTTAATATAGGGCTTTCTTTTTCTTTTGGTATTCTCTTCGGATTCTCCTATCCAACTGACCCTATACTAATTTAATGGCAGAGAGGTCAGGAGATTGAGGCGTCCAAGTCATTATGTCCAAAATGACTCGAGGTCATCTTGCATCGTTATTTTGTTGAAAGTTGAATTTCTTTCCAATTATGCGGAAAGCAGATGATATAGCATGTTTTTGCAAAATCAAATGATGCTGTTGTTATTACTTCATTGACCAACCATGTTTATCAACCCAAAAAGTCTACTGAGGGGTTAATAGTGAAAACAAAATATAATGTTTCTCATACAAAATGTTCATAATTTAGCGAAATGTATTGTGGACAGTCGAATCTAAATTTTAATTTTTTGGTAGAAAGACTGAAATAAATGCAAATACATTATAGTTACAGAAATTTTATCTTTTACTATGAAAAAAAAAAAAAAAAACTCATTTTAAGGGTTTTTTTAAAAGAAATACAGGGTATCCCAAAATTTTTTGCATGTATTATATATATGTATATATATATATATATATAAAGAAAGAACAGTAAGATATATAATCCGGTGTTCTTATAGGTATTTTTATTTTTACAAAATAGTGCTCGATGTAAATTTACAGAGCATTAATTTTTTTTCTGCTACACAGTTCTAACCATGTTTCAAAAATTTTTGAAACATGGTTAGAACTGTGTAGCGAAAAAAAAAAAACCATATTTTAAATCAATTAATTTATAATATATATATATATATATATATATATATATATATATATATATATATATATATATATGTTTTCTTTTTATTTATTTAAAAACAGCCGGTGAATTTGAAAGGATGGAAACTGTCTCGCAAATTCATTAGCACCAACTTTATGCCAGAAATGAACATAGAACATCTCATCAAAAATGAAGTTGTTCTTGACGGGGATCAAGTCATCAAAGTAAGTGACTCTTTTCTTTGTTACTCATTAAAATTTATTAATCACTTACCAATTGTTTGTCTGTTACTCTATTGCAAAAATTACCAATTAAAACAAAAAGCATATATAAATATATATTTAATATGACCACGAAATACGAAGAATCATTGAAATATAAAAAGATGCCTTCCAAAACCTAAACAAAGAATTAAGAAACCGAAAAAAATCTCGTTAAAAAAAGAAATAATATCGTTCCTCCTCCATAGCAGTGAATGTTAGAAAATGTCTTCCCAGATGAAGACTTTCGGCAAAAAGATGTTCTACAGAAGGATTCTGAGCATGCTATGAACGGATAATGTGAGAAATTAGGAGTTGTCAGGGAAAATGGTATTAAAAATGACACTTGTAGTTCGAATCAGAAAGAGACAGTTGACATTTCTAGAACACTTTAATGAGGAAGATCTTGTCACTCCAACGTGAATTTGACACTCCCAAGATATATTGACGATCAGTGAGAAACATCGAACTACCTAACGGTATTGCGAAAATGGACGAACAGAGACTGAGAAGTTAGGAAGCAACTATCGTTTAGAGGTACAAAGAATAGGTAGTTGTGGAGAGCTATGATCACCTATATCCTGTAAGAGTGCGTCACATAAAAGGAGAAGAGGACACAGATAATTTTTCGCAACAATTTGATTGGCTACACTGTACTATTATAGAAACAAGAACAGATTACTTTCATTTGCTGGCTGCTAATCTATTGTCTTCTGTTCCTTCTAAATTTACAATAGAAATCTCCATAAAGAGATAATAGAAAATAATAATAATAATAATAATAATAATAATAATAATAATAATAATAATAGAAAAGAATTATTTTCCTCAGAATAGAAAAGAAGTCGCTCATGGGTGTTCATGGACATCGTTTTTTATAAAGAAGTTAAATGTTTATCTAAAATGTTAATATGTTTTAATAAAACCTTGAAAAATAGTTTAATTCATAGTTTTAAGGTTTCGATACTTTTAATGTCTAGATTTTATGTATGCTTGCTTGTATTACATTTAATTAATTTGTGTTTACGTTTATTTTATTTTATTAATACTATATGTGCCCTTCCAGAAAAAAGGCAACATTGTAATTTTATCTTATATTGTGATGACGTAATAATGCTCTACATAAAAGGAAATTTGATATTTTTATATAATAAACAGTATAATAATTATGAACTGTATAATAATTAGAAACAGTATAATAATTCACATATCTTTCTTTCTTGTTATTATGTCTCTTTTCTTTCTCAATGCGGAATATTCTATTATTTGTCTAAATTAATGGCAATCTGTGTAATGTCATTTTTAATTTAATTGAATAAAGATTTTATTCTATTATTGTTTTATATTTACACCATTTATATTTTTCAAACTGTTGTCCTAATCTTTATTACCATATTCACGACTTTTCGGTCGTTGTACGCACTTGCCTTCTTCAGAATTTCGAACCAAGCACTTTATTTCGTTCACTGGACCAGTGGATAAAAGCATTGACAGAAGTAATCCAGGGACTTGACCCTTTCTGCTTTCTTAATATTACATCTGCTTTTTCTTTCGTCACTAAATGTAGACGGCGTCTCTCATATGTCTTTTTTTTACATTTTTCAAAATCATAATCAAAATATGGTCCATAATTTATTTGCGTCAATGGCAGTGCGTAATGAACGTTCAAAGGGAGGAACTTACAGAATGATAATCTGATTCTTTGTCATTCTTTTTCTTTAGATCTGGGCTAAGAATTGCGAAAAAGAAAGGGGTTTCAAGAAAGGTGACATTTCCGCCAACATTGACAACTGGGGCGACATGAGCAGATCTTCTGAACTGGAGTTAATCGATGATAAGGGTCTTGTAAGTATTTCTTTTTGTTTGAATTTGTTACTAAAACGATTGTCTTATAGATCTCAAATTTCAGGAAAAACAAAGATTAAAAGTAATCGCAGACTTTATCGTTTGGTTGACACTCTATACAATATGCCTCATTAATTCTTGTTGCCTTTAACAATTACCTCGCTTTAGTAATTCTTTGCTTGAGATTAGGGCGTAGCAAATTATGCTGCGATATTTAATATCGAATTTTGTTTCGGGTACCAAATTGGAATCAAACTCACTACCCATAAATAATTAGTTGATTTGATTCAAAAGGTTTGGATCAACTTGTGGGGTATGGTTTTCAGACACTAACAGAACTATTTGAGAACCGTCGATAGTTGTCCTAGCATGACGTCGCAAGTCATCGTGACCGAGCGTTTGAGCGCACTGACTTTATTCAGATTGTTCACTACGCCAGATAATGTACTCTTTCCCAAAACCTGTAACTAAGGTCCGCTCAGCAAAGTTGAATTATAAACCACATGTGGGATCTGTGGCTCCTGAACAAGTACAAATGTGTCTGAGCAGACGTCTGCAACAAGGATTGGCTAGCCGCATTAAATAACTATACAGTGATACGAGCGACTAGCCATCATTCCATTCCAGTAAGAGTTAACATGATTATTCTCGTTGACCATTACCCCAAACTAATGAAATAATCTTATCTGATTTTTTTCATTTTTTTTTCTTCCAGGTAAAAGCTACCCTGAGCATTAAAGTTACCTTCTAGATGAACATCTCATCAAAGTCTTCGTCCAAAGAAGGGCTTCTTCGAGCGCCTTTTCAAACTGCTTACTTTCTATACAATGCGACGCTGGTTTCGAAATTTTCGTTTCACTTTTTATTCCACAATTTGCAAGACGGTTTTTTCCAAACGCCGCACATGTTTATCTAACTTTACTTACAGATCTTTTCTATTTTATTTTCTTCTTATCGTTCTTTACTTTTGTATTTTGGTTTTATTACTTTTATCCGATAAAAATATTGAGACATTGTCTTCTTTCAGATCAGTTAATGCCAAAATCATCAAGTAAAATGATTAAAAAAACAGTGTTTATTCATAATAATCTAAATATAAAATGATCTTTCAAAAACTGATATCAATTTTAATAACAAACTCTAACATATTTTTCCAAGGCTGATTGGATGTAAAGATTTGTTAATAATTATTTCCGAACACTTCCAAAAAAAAATAAATTTTAAACCTTCCATCATAAGGTTATACATTTCATTTTTAATAAAAATAAAAAAAAAATCTGCCATTATTCTAAACTTCTCTAAGGGTTAAATCTCTATAATGGATAGCATACAAGAATTTAGATAAATCAACGGACGAAGAATATATCGATCCAAATGCACCATCATAAGTTTGTATAATTCATGGAAACAAATCCATATTAAAAGGGTTTTAGTTCAGTTCAGCAAACGATTTTTTTTTAATAAAGCAGGTGCTTTACAAATTCTGTGTTTTCTTTTGTCTTTCGTTCCAATATTTATTTGTTTTCTTACGAGGGCGAATTTGGAAAAAAAATGTTGGTTGAACGTTTGATTTTGACACATATACTTGCGTGAAGGAAGCAAAATTTGCTGACCCTTGCTACCAGAACTGCGAACGAATCGGGGCAACACAAGTCTCTCTTCTTTAACACAATAAAGTGATGCTGCACCTAATGACACGACTATGTTTATAACAGATCTTACCTGAAAGCAGTACTGAAAACAGATCTTACCTGAAAGCAGCCTCGGAAGGACAGAAATGCTTTCAACATGAACGACAATTAAAAGGTCTGTTTTTGTTTTCAAAACAACATGAACAAAAACATTTTCATTCGAATATGGAGAATTGTTATTGGCCTTTCCCTAACTTGAAACAACTTTTCTTGTTAGAAAATTGGCTCAGCATTAATAAAGCAAACAACAAATAAATTCTGAGTAGGGGTTAATATCGAAGTAAGAGAAATTAAACGCAGGATGTGAGAAATGCTGTGCGGAGTGCCTTAGACTAAATCGACAAATGTTGGACTGAACAATTGCAGAAAAGGCTCGTCTACGAAAGTCTGGATCTAAGGCACTGAATCAATCAGCTAAGTGACAAACTTTTATTTGTATTAGTCCTATTTACATATAGTCACTTTCCCGGCTTCAGTAACTTTCCCATCGCCGTAAGGTTGCCTGTGTATTTTCTATAAATACTTTAGTGGTAATTGTTCAGATGAGTTCTTCGCTATGGTATCTAGACTTCTTGAATTTAAACGCAATACCAGACTGGCGTCAAGATCTCAATTTACAGTTGAGCTAACTAGATTTAACCCTAAGTTCTATGCTAACAGTTTCTTCTCTCGCACCTCTTGCTTGTGGAACTCTCTTCATGTTCCATGTATTCCGTCCAAATTTAACCTGAAAAATTTAAATGCAATGTCAGTCACTATCTACTGTTCTCCTGATTACTCTTTCCTCTTCCCGCTTATTATTAATGTTTCTATTCCTAATTCTTCCACTTTCTGTAAACTCTTGTGTCTTATTGACTTTACTTCCTTGCATTGGGTGAATATATATATATATATATATATATATATATATATATATATATATATATACACACTAATGGTTATGCCAACTGTGTTCAAGTCATTTAACTTACCAAATAGCATTAAAATATTTTTAAAAGATTGAAACCGTACACCAACCTAAGCCATTGGCGCAATCTGTAGTTTTTCGGGACACCTCTTCAATACCCGCTCTACCATCCATGCCAATTACTTTTGATGGTAAATAACTTGAATATTCTAAATCATTTAAGTTACAAGAACACCTACAGAAGATGGTAAAGGAAAGCGAGTAGAAAGGACTAAGCATTAATTGTAAGAAGATAGTATGCATGGTTGTTAGCAAAAGGAAGAGTCCATGATGGAAACAAGGAATTGAAGACATCAGAATTAATCAAGTACGAAAATTAAAATATATGTTATATCTTAAGGAAGAACGGAAAGTGTGACACCGAAATCCGAAGAGTATTTCAATAATAAAAGCTAAGCAAAGTATTAAGAAACAGGAAAATTTTCGTTAGAAATAAAGAAAAGATGTCCAACTTCTGTTCTCGACTCTCTGGAATAAGATGCTGGACAATCTGCTCGGAGGCAACAGAAATGTGATTCTACAGACAAATGCAGAGAATGCCATAAACAGGACATGTGAGCAACAAAAATGTTTCAGAGAAATTGGAAATAAAAAAGCATAGCTCTACTTAGAATAAGAAAGAGAAAATTGAAAATCCCAAGGCACATAATGAGGAAAGAGGGCTTGGAAAAATTGATATTCACAGGACAGTTTGAAGATAATTGGAGATAGGGGAAGTTAATAAGGGCCACATGCCCAGAGGTGTTATATAAATTTTTGGCAGAAAAATATAAGGTGGGATAGCAAAAAGATAAACATTAGTAAGAGTTACAAAAATAGGAAGTTGGAGAGAGTAATGAAAGGACAAGGCATATAGAAGAAAACTTAGAAAGTAAAATCAAAGATTCTGCCTCTTTTGACGATGAGAGATTTTATTGCATTCCGAAAATCACAGACATCTTTGGAAATTGTTTTTTTCTCGGCAGAGTCCATCTTGCACAAATCTACCATTCGTCCGTGCACCCTGTCATATCTGGTGTGGTGCTCCTGATATTCATCTCTAGATTCTTGACAAAATCCAAAGAAAGATCCTGACTTGGCATCAGTCAGTTTTATACCGAACTCTAGTCATTACAAATCTCCTCCATTCGCTCGAATCTTTGACTCCCTTTCGGTATTATGTTCGTCAGGTTGATGTCTTCCATAAGGTGGAGTCATAGAGATAATACAAACGCCATCGTAACTTTCTGGGATCGGTCAAGTTGTGCCCCTGAATGATGAAAGGACACGGAAAATCCTTCTGTAGAGCAAACAGTTCCCGGGGCAATAGGAAGAGCATTGTTCAGATACAAGGATAAATTGAAACAAAACTTGACATGTTTCTATTGTCCTTTGAGAAAGTGACTCCTGATTGTGTCAAGCGGAGGAGTTAGGGTTACGGTTAGGGCTAGTGTCAAGGTTAGAGTTAAGGTTAGGGTTAGGGTTAAGGTAAGATTATGTCAAGTGTTTGCATAAAAGGCCTTACCACTTTTGAAAGTTCATACATTAACACTTTACTTTATTGCATAACCGATTTACGGCTACATTATGCTGATACATTGGTTCCCGTACGATCACTGAAGTTAAGCAACGTCGAGCCTGGTCAGTATCTAGATGGGTGACGGCTTGGGAATACGACTGGCTGTAAGCTTGGATATGCGAGTTGTATAGGCTTACATATCCCGCTGAAATACCGCCTTTAGTACGATAACCGAAGCTAAGCAACATGGAGCCTGGTCACTACCTACATGGGTGACCGCTTGGGAATACCTGTGGCTGTAAGCTGAGATGTGCGAGTGATATAATGGGCTTACAGCCATATCACGTTGAAACAACATCGAGCATAGTCAGTACCGAGATGGCTGACAGCTTAGGAATACCTGGTTCTGTAAGCTTG
>CAHIKZ030001146.1:200000-255000 GCA_903632075.3 Acanthosepion pharaonis
ATATATATATATATATACGTTTTTATTGGTGACGACTGACAAGTCATTGTGATTCAGAATCTTATTATTTTTTCTTCCTTTCATACAACTGGTCTCTTTTCTGGACATAGAATGTGTAAAAACTGCTCAATGCATCAGAGCGATTTCGGCTAATCTATTAATCATTATCAAGGATGTTTTGCCACTTGTTCAATAACAGTCTTTTCTGCTTTTTCACCTTCCGTAACAGGTGTTTCTTAATAGATAGGCACCTCACTGAGGCCCGCTGACCTAAGTCGATTTTTTATAGTTGAGAGCGAAACTGGTTACTTTTGAGATGAAGTAAGTTCAGCTGTCAACTCTGGAGCAGTTTTCCTTCTGTTTTTTTTTTTCTCTCAGTAATCTAATTTGCTGCAGCAGCTGTCAATTTTATTGCTCCAGCGTGTTTTCTATCAACACTTGTACCTGTTTCTAAATGCAGGTTGTAACGAATATGTCACCTCAAAAAAGTCTTCTTTGAATCAAATTTAAATTTGTATCCTCAGCTTAGCTCAGCTTAGCTCAGCTGCATTGATTTTATGCAAATTACTTCAAAATTAAGAACTAAAAAATATGAAAATACTATCGTAATCGCATAATCATGTTTTTTTTTTCTTTAAACAGAGACAGCTATAGATGTTTTGTCAGTACTGAGTTAACATTTAGAAACTGCATTAACATTTAACTTAGTTGAAAAGCCTACTGAAGAGTTAAAGGCGAAAAACAAAATATAATGTTTCTCATAAACTAATTTATAATTTAGCAATATGCGTTATAGACAGACGAATCCAAATTTGAACTTTTTGGTAGGAAGATGACCCTGGCGAAAGACTGAAAATAAAATCAAATACACTGTAGTTACTAAAATTTTATCTTTTACTTTAAAAATAAATACAATATCTAATTTTAATGTTTTTTAAGAAATCCAGGGTAGCCCCAATCTTTTAGATCATATATAGACGATATCTGACAAACTGCACCACAAAAAAGCTATGATAATATATCTCTCAGGGTACAAAAAAAAATGCAATTTTGTTTGGGGTATTAAAACGAGATTGTTCAGGTCTAGAATGATGACGTTATTTCATCATTCTAAAAATAACATTGCCATCAGTGATGATAAAATATAAGTATAGTTCAACATTCTAAAAATAACCTTGTCATCAGAAATGATAGAAAAAAGAATATTTTCTCATCCTACAGCTCATCATTATAAAAACTACCCTTCCACCGCAAGAGACTAGTATAGACTAAGGTATCATATAGTAGTAGACAAGTAGTAGTAGTAGTACAGAAACTCACGTCTTTGCCAGCACTCTGTGGAGATCGAAAACAGAAGATGTCAAACGCCATCTTCACAAACGAAATTCTCGGAACCAAACCATATCAAACGCCATTCTCACAAACGAAATTCTCGGAACCAAACCATATCAAACGCCATCCTCACAAACGAAATTTTCGGAACCAAACCAAGTAAGCACTGACTTTTAATTTTTACACACACCGTACCAATATTCTATAATTCACATCACAGAAAGGAAATACGAATTCTTGCTATTTAAATCAACACGTGTCTCAAGATTTTATTGCTTATATTATTGGTGTACGTTTTAATTTATTTTGTTTTCAGTGTAAAAAAGAGAAAAGGATTCCTTCTACACTACAAATACATATAGTAACGAGGTAATTACTTTAACAACACTCAAATAACATCAACTCAGGATTACCACTACATCAGTACTAACTTACCTAACTTGTTACAACATCATCAGTTCCACAACGGAAATATATAAATTACAAACAATTCATATACAAAATACAATACAATACAATAAGCGTAAAAAAACGATAAAAGGTTCATTTTCTTTTTCTTTTTTTTTTTTTTTTATTAGATTTTAGAATGTTTGGATTCTGCTTGTGCTTCTACCGGTAATAGAGGTCGACTTTCACGGCAAAAGTTGGCCGTGACAATCAGCAATCCACATTACGTTCCATTCTATGAGTTCAAAGTCGAAGATATATTCAACAGGACCACTTGGTGTTGTTGCTTACACGACTTCGTCTGGTTGAGGCCGTAAAAGGTGCCGGACAAGGGATTAAGTTCAGTCAATAATAAACGTTACGGATATTCTGTAAGATGGCGGAAATGCAATGTCGACAAATAAACTGCAAGTAATTCTCGATCAAATGTTAAATATTTTATCTGTGTTTGTGAAAATCTTTTCGAGAAAATCCTATGGATATGGGGTTACTGTTTATTAATTGATTTAGTGACGCATCTATCGCCTATTCACTTCTATTGGTAATCAATTCAGGAGTGCTACAGGTAGAAAAGGGGGAGGGTGATCTAATGAAGGGAAATTACTAATGGTTTTAATATTATTGAATGCTTCTACCTCTATTTTATTTAATGTACTTGAACCTTTTATAGAATTCCACATTTTATGTTAAAGGTAACACTAATTCTGCATTTTTTTCAATTCATTTTTTATAAGAATCTAATAATTCCTAAAAATTTACGTAAACTTTTAATATAAGTTGCTGGTGGGAAAGATTGTTGATTACTGATCTTTTTGTTGTTGTTGTTGTTGTTTTTGTTTAATACCATCTACACTTATATCATAACCTAGAAAGACTCAACATTAAATTCACATTTAAAAACATACAATTTAAGGTTATTTTTACTTAAAATGTTAAAAACAGCTTCGATATTTTGCATGTGCAATTGTTCATTTTCGCCGAAGAATAGTAAGTCGTCTATACAGATTGGCAAATATTTTTTCACTGAATCCCTGAAAAGTTTCTGCTGGGTTTTTTAATCCAAAAGGCATGTAGTTGTATTCATGGAGTCCTTATGTAAAGTGGGGGTTATAGCAGTGTTTCTTGTGCCGTCTGGATGTGCGATCAACTTTGGTAATGCGATGTAAGGCTTGATAATCTCCACAACATTAGTAGCTACCGTCATCTTTTGGTATCATGTGAAGTGGGCTGGCCCAATCACTATTTGATAGCGATGTTATTTCGCTCTTTCCTTGTTTTTGAAATGCTGCTTGTGTTGCGTTATGCCTTTCTTCCAATAGCTTCCTTGGTCTTACAAAAGCTGGCGGATTGGCTGCCTGTGCCAATATGGTGTTATACACCATAATATATGTTATTTGAATGTCTATGAGGTGAAAAATATCTGGATATTTATCAATTATTTTTTTTATTTGTTTAGTGGCTTCTATTTTGTAAATAATATTGTTAACTTTATAGTTTGCTGTTTGAAGATTTGTTTTTCTTCTACATGTGACCGGGTCGAATATTGCTTTGTTTTTGCAGCCTATAAACATCTCCTAGTGACTCAAGAAGCTGAATCCGTGTAGTGCGTTGGTAACATCGGTGATTACGAATGTCCACTGGAATGTCCTTCTCAGGCTGGGAATTCCATGACGGCTTGATGGTAACATTTTATTTGTCCACGGTTTAATTTTAAACTTGTTGCCCCTATCTTTGCATCCATTTCTAGTAACGGCAAATTTAGTGGGACAGTCGAAGTTTGCCCAGTTAATTTTCCGCTTTGCTGTTTACTGGGCTTGAGGGTCTTATACTGTGTAGCCTTTCGTGGCACCAAGGTGTTATGGTCCGGTTCCTTGTACCACGGTGATAGTCCAAGGTAGAACCAATAAAGAAGAATGCGAACACAGGTATGGAATAACACAGATATATTACAAACAGGAATATATACAGAGAAGTAGAAGTGTTAGTATGAACAATCAGGTTTAGTAGAGAGAACAATGTAGTCTCGATCAGTATCAATATTCCAATGTCTTGCAGTAATTGTCTGAACGCGACTCTGTTTCGTGCTGCCTCTGACTCGACTCTTGACTCGACTTGAACTACTGACTCTACTTGAACTACTGACTGACTTGAACGACTGACTCCACTTGAACTACTGACGATATTCAGTCACCCTCCCCCCACGAGGGTGTCATGTGGCACAAGGCCTTTTTAACGTGGGCATTTCCGAGCCATTAGTCTCGGCCAAAAAATAGCCCATTTGAACCCGTATAAACGGGTTCTGGGCCGGTTTAACCTCCCCGAAGGAGACTCCGCCCTTCGGCGTAGCCTCCTTCGGGTTCCTCCCGCCCGTAGGAAGAGAGTACAACCGTGCAGTCGGTTCAAAACTTGAACTACTGACTCCTTGCCTACTCCTAAGGTGCAGTATTTATTAAGTATGGGATAGTCCATTATTATTATTATAAGTAAGATCCCATAACACAAGGCTTGCATGTTCTGTCTGCAACTGCAAATTAAATATGTACGCGACAAATTTTCGGTTTTTTGATTTGTTCCACAGAGCTTCAAACCCAAATCTGTGCACTACAATCTTTTAGAATCTGCGGTTTGATTCCCATGTGACGCTTTATGATGTCGGGTAACGAACACATGGGGCATTTTCTTATGAGTTGTTCTCCATTGTATTAGCAAGTGGTGAAAAAATATTTTGTGTGCATGGAGGGGGGTATCACGAGGGAGACTGCTTGTAATTCAGGTAAAAGTCAGTACTTTATTTTTTTCTATGTACTTCAGGATCAGTATCTGTAGCGATATATATATATATATATATATATATATATATGTGGGGGTGTATATGTGTCTCTCTCTCTCTCTCTCTCTCTCTCTCTCCTGTGTGTGTGTGTGTGTGTGTATTTAGGCCACAAATTCTCTTTTAGGCATGTCTGATTAAATAAATTAGGAATATTATGTCTGCTTATTTTTAGCATAATCCTTTCATATTCACGAATTATTTCTTGTCTCATGCGATTGTAATACACGGAAAAATATTCATGAATATGAAAGGATTATGCTTAAAATAAGCCGGCATAATGTTTGTAATTGATTAAATCAGATATATATATATATATATATATATATATATATATATATATATATATATATATATATATTTTATTGTCTTCTACCGATTAAATCGGAGAAATTTTCTCATATACATATATATATATATATATATATATATGCATGGAGACCTAACAAAAGCTATCCGCAACATACTCGGTGATAATACAAATATAATAGCCTCATCCACATGTAAAATGGCTAAAAAATAATGGATGCATTATTATTAAAAAAAAAGAAAAAATAACACTCAGTAATGAACATCAACTATGAACATAGCAATAATGTGCTGACCGTTTTTGGTAAATAAAACATTCCTATAACTCTAGATACATACATAAAAACCTATACATTCAGTTAAAGTAAAAATAAAATCATAATGGCTAAAAGTATGGCCGAAAGAGCTCAGACAATTTGTACATAATTTGCGCCCAGAACACAAGAAAAATATAAGAACACAAGAAAAATTAAATAAAAAAACTTAACCGCTGTACTTTTTCAGTCGATTTTAATGAAACTTGTATAAAAGAAGGATTGCTGCCTAAATACACAATTATATATATATATATATATATATATATTATAAAGAGGTAATCATACAATGAATCAATTAGCTATATTAATGTAATTAATGGCGAATTCTCTTCGCTAACAGACTTAATATAAGCATTAACTTATTAATAATCCATTGAATGATGCGATCCTTGTGTATAAAATTGTTGTCAGGTGGATCTGGTGTATTTTTTTATAGCAGCAAGTACTTTCGAAAACTTCATGTTCTCATCATCAGGATCTAATTTTTCCCATTTACAAGACGAAATAAATGTATTGTAGAAGGAAAGATGTCCTTTTTAAGAATGTGTTATTTATTAACGGTTATATAATTTTGGAAGGTTCAAGTCGCAACGATGGTGTTCAAATATTTCAAGTGAGAATTTTTTATATAAATCCACCACGAATTCTTTTGCTGTAAGTGTTTTCCAGTTAATGTGACATGAATATATATATATATATATATATATATATATATATATATATATATATATATATATATATAGCCTTAATGCGATAAAGTGCTCACTATCAGAGATAGAGCGTGTGTAAATATAAAAGTGAACATAGAAGTCAAAACTACATTATATATATATATATATATATATATATATATATATATATATATATATAAGGGTCGCGTCATTCAGTTGTAAGTTAAAGCTTATATTAAGTCTGTTAGCGAAGAGAATTCGCCAATAATTACATTAATATTACTAATTGACTCGTTGTACGATTACCTCTTTATAATATAAAATATATGCTGCTCGATATCATGTAGGGAGGCACGGTGGAGTAATGATGGATCTGGGAGCCGAGTTCGAATTCCAGTCGAGTCCATTACATTCACTTACATGCTAACACCCTTGGGAAAGGTGTGAATCCTCTTCTCCCTCCAGCTATGGGTAAATAGCAGGACAGACTGGGTTCTATAGCCTTGTATGGCAACTGGTCTAGGAGAAGGAAAACTCTGAATTCAAACCTGCTCTTAGAGGAGGGTGAATGGCGTCTCTCTGAGCCTTGGTTGGCAATCCATTTAGTGATGGTGTCACGATAAAAAACACCCTTCATAGCCCTAGCGAAGCATCAAGAATTCAGCTATTTGACAAGATTATGAACTACACCAATCAAAGTATTGGTGAGTTCAATGTCGGCTGAGGCCGCAAGATGATGATGATGATGATATATATATATATATTGATGCATGTTTCATTAAATAATATACACAAAATTTGTCTATTTATTTTAAGTAAGTTCCTTTCTATTGTCTGATAAGCTTAATAACATTATCATTGAAAGACGAAAGGAAATCACCAGATTGATACATGTTTTAATCCTATCTAAGCTTTCGGCTTACATAAGTCCTTATCAAAGATGACAATTACATTTCAATATATAAAACAATACACGGACAAAACAATAATAAAAAAATTCAAAGCAACGACAAACTCGAGTATACGAGACGCGGAAGCGAAAATCGCATCGCAGCTCGTGATCTCACACAAGACCACGCGAGAGTGAAAACGAGAAGTGATAAGTATGGAAAGCCGTTGGTATAAACCAATGGTTTCTGTAATCAATTATAGGCGTTTAAGAATATTTGTGGAGATTTCATAGTTTATTTTGTTCAGTTTAGGTTTCAACAGTTTTATGTAAATAGCTTCAAGAATTTTTAGTTTTTTTTATTATTTTCATGTTTAAGTATAGTTTCGTTTTCAGCGAGGATTTTCTAGAATTGTGTATGTGGCCAGGTATGTTGTTTTAAATGCCTAAAAATGTTAGGGTCATCATTGAAATGTAGAGTCAAGCGTCGTGAAAGCGAGTTTGTGGTGTGACCAACATAAATATTATTTAATCCATTCGATATACAATTTCCCAAAGGGCACTTGAATTTGTAAACTATGTTGGTTTTTGCAAATCACTAACTTAAAATAGACAGAATATTATTTAATGAAACATGCATCAATGAAAAATTGCTGCATAAATTCACATATATATATATATATATATATATATATATATATATATATATATATATATATACGTTGGTGTATGTATATGGATATTGCATAATTTTAGTGGGCCGATAATGTGTCAGCCGTGTCTGAATGTACTTTTATATATATATATATATATATATATATATATATTATTTTATTTTGGATTTAAAAAGACATTATCAGCCCCACAACGGAAATATATAAATTGCAAACAAATAATATACAAGATATAAAACAATAAGAATAAACAAAAACGACAAAACGCTTTCATATACATTAAGATTATATATTTATATATATATATATATGTATAGAGGGATAAAATTTTATGCTTATCTGGTGGTAGCCACATGACCTCTTAGAGATCTGTCCCTGGACATCTGCTTCGTTTGGCCATCGAAGATGAAGAGAGAAAAAATTTGGTTTTGTTTCAATTGGTGGCAAAACGCCTGTCCCTGTGCATGAATTTTCATATTTATTTAACTATTTTTTTTATAATATAACTTTTTCTTTCTCTGTTGTTAATTATCACTCTTTCTTATATTTAAAAAAAAATTTATTAGTTAACTTTAATTTTTCTTTTTGTTCTTAATTATCTATTATTTTGGTTTGATACTCCAACATTGATTCTTAGTGGGTTGTCCAGAAAGTTCAAACCAATTTTTCAGGGAAATTAAAACACAAAACTAAATTATGCCATTAAATATTTATTCAACCATTTTGTTGTACAGCATTTCTCCATTTTTTCTTCCATCATTTCAGAATTTTGGTGGTTTCTCGGAAGAGAAATGTGTTTTTTTTATGTCATTCAAGGAATTAAATTTTTTACCAGTTGGATTATTTTGCAAGGACCTGAATAAATGAATATCGGAAGGAACAATGTCTGGCGAATATGGCAGGTGGAGTAACACATGCCAGCCAAGCTGCTACAATTTTTGCCGAGTCACCAAAGAAACGTGAGGTCTGGTAAAACAACATGGAAAACAACATGTTTCCTGTTCGCCAATTCTGGGTATTTTCTTGAATTTCTGCCTTTAAATCGTTCAGTTACGATCAGTCTTTTTCATAATCAATTGACTGGTTACTTGGCAGAAGCTCATAGTACAGGATTTCTTTCCAATACCACAAGATGCACAACGTTATCAGGATGAAGACCTATTTTTGAGATGGTTGATGTTGGCTCATGTCGCTTACCGCGGATCTTTTTTGCTGAATATTGTTGTAAACGATCCATTTCTCATCATCCGTCACAAATTTCTTCACAAAGGGTGCATTTTCATTGTATTTACACAGCAAATCATAGATGAAATGTGATCCAAAAGATTCTTTGCACTCAGATTATGTGGTACCCAAACATCGTACCGATTTGAGTACTTAAGCTTCGCTAAGTGCTTATGGATGGTGGATTTTGATAAATTTAGTGTTTCTGCCAATTCTTGCCTTGTTTAATGCGTGTTATTCTCAACCAATGTCTTGATTTGGTTGCCATCTGTGGTAGTGATGGCGTGGGGTGTCTGCTTGAGCGTTCATCATCAATAAGGCTAAAATTACCAACTCTAAACTTAACGAAACACTTCCGTACAGTTCTGTCAGCCGAAGCACCTTCTCAGTACAGAACTTATATCTTTTTTGTTGCTTTCCAGCCTTTTTTGCCCTTACGGTAAAAAGAAAAGTACCAAATGTCTGAAATACACCTTATGATCTTTCATTTATATAGGGATGCAAAATTGACACAAATTAAATAATTTAAAATGTTCCTTCTCAGGAAATAGTTTGAAGTGTGCTTTGATTAGAGATGTAGACATATTATTTATATCTGTCAATAAATTTGAAGTGTTCTAACGTGTTGGAACAGGAACGGCTAAAAATCGACATGAACTTTCCGGACAACGCAATACTAAGGGCTAGAGGTTATTTAGTGATTTATTTCTTATTTATCACTTCAGTCATTTGAACCTTCTTGCCATTGTACTCATGTTGTATGCTTATCGCTATAATCTCTCTTAGTAGATGGCACTTTCTCACCTGCAATATCTAAGCAACCCTTAATTAAAACATTGTGATCATATATATGTGTGTGTGTGTGTCTGTGTGTGTGTGTCTGTGTGTGTGTGTGTGTGTGTGCGAAATAGAGAAAGAGTGATATTATGGGGAATATAAAACGATAATCTCTTGTTTCACTTTTATTTCACTCAATAATTACTTATTAAAAACTTTGCCATAAATTTGTTGTTAAGCTTTCATATAACCCCCCCCCATTACCCCAACTCGCTTTATGACCCTTCGTCCTCAATCTAACTATAAAAGGAGCAAGCAGAATTCAAAACGGTCACAGATTAGCCAGAGTGTACAAACTCGTATCAACTTCACAGCTTGGAACTTATTTGAGAAGGCTTTCACTCGCCAAAGGACTTGTCCGTTTAACAGATTTTAACAACAAATGAATATGTATCAGGAAAAAATGTCTGAAATGGAAAAAAAGTGTTATGTTTTCGAGCGTTTCCACAAGAAAAACGTTTTTAGGAACCGAAGATTTATGAATTCTTCCTCCGAAAGCTTCGGAATGGATTCCGAGAGAATTTTTCACCGCTCACCCTTGGTCATAGCCGCGGGGTTGGCCGGCAACATGGCATACACAGAGGCCGATGAGGTGAGAAATAAGCGACAAGACGAAAAGAAGTTAATGCAAAACCTGAATGATAGACTGGCGGTTTACATATCACGGGTTCGAACCCTGGAAACTGAGAACAAAGCGCTTCGTGAATCGCTCAAGAAGAAGGAGAAAGTTTTTAATTCGGAACCATTGAAGGCAACCTATCAAGTTGAAATCGACGAAACCAAAAAACGGCTTCAAGCGACAAATAAAGAAAACGCTGAATTAAAAGTTCAAGTCGTGTCTATCGAAGATCAACTCGTGAAGCAACGTTCAGTGTAAGCAAAATATTTATCATAGCAATCTCTCACTCACTCTTAGTCACTCTCTTACTCTCTCCCTCCCCCATCTCTCTCTTCTTATACATATTTCTAGTTACCAGTTTGAATTGGTGTCTAAATATACAGTTTTGAAACAGGCAAAATCCCATTACTCTCGATTATGACAATGAAATATTTCCTAGCCTCTTTTCTCATATTCCTCATTAAGGAATCTATCTGTGTGTCTGTTGATATATCTATCTCATTCTGTTCATATCTATCTATCTATCTATCTATCTATCACATTCTGCTTATATCTATCCCTCTACCTCAGTCAGTACATGTCTGCATCACTCTATTAATACCTATGTTAAAATCTATCTCATTTTGTTCCTATCTATCTATCTATCTTTATTCACATCTATCTATCTTTGTTCACACTCACACACACACACATACACACATACACACATATATATATATATATATATATATATATATATATATACACCCTGGTTCAAATCTTAACGCCAGATACGAAAGGGTTAAAAATTTAAAATACTGTTACTTTAATCAAAATATATTTGTGAAACATTTACATTTAATTAGAAAATGTAATTTATCAACAAACAAACTTTTAATTGATTAATTTAAACAAACATTGAAAAAGTTTTTTTTTGTGGGGTTTGTTCATAAAGATAAGATCATGTGTGAAAAAAAAAACAAATTACTGGACAAAAATTTTAGAACTAGTCAGTGTGCTCATAGCTCATTTCGAGTATTAAATTTCAGATTTTAAAATGGCTAAGGGTAAAATTTTAACAAAGTTTGAACAGGGCAGGATTGTTGAACTTTAAAAACGTGGCAAATGAAATTGGCCGTAGCAGAACTGTCATTGCTAACTTCATTAAAAATCCAGATGCGTATGCTTCTAAAAAAAAAATCAGAAAAGATGAGAAAAAATTCAACCTTGATGGACCAGACGGTTTTCAGCATTACTGGCATGCAAAAGATGTCCCAAAAGAAATTTTGTCAACACAGCAGTGGAGGTGGATCATTTATGGTCTGGGGTTTGTTTTCACAAAATGGAACTCTTGAGTTACAGGAGGTAAAAGGTCATCAAACAGCTGCTAGTTACATTGCCATGTTAAGAAAGGCATTGCTAATTACTGAAGGCCCTCATCTGTGTGGAGAAAACTGGGTTTTCCAGCAGGACAATACTGCAATCCAGAATGTTCTCTAGATCAAAACTCAATCGAGAATGTTTGGGGATGGATGGCAAAGGATATTTATAAACATGGATCGGAATTTGAAACTGTGGATGCTGATCATGCTGCAGTTTATGCATCCTGGGCGAGCATCCCAAGCACCCTCATGCAGAAGTTAATAATCCCAAAGCAAATTTTTGAAGTAATTTGCCAAAATGGCGGATATACTGAGAATTAAATTGTAGTTGTGACTTATTTGTTCTGTATTTACTATTTTTATTTACATGGTCTTATCTTTATGACCAACCCCAAAAATCTTTTTTTCAATGTTTGTTTAAATTAATCAATTAAAAGTATTTTTTAACCCTTTTGTATATGGTCTTAATATTTTGACCAGGGTGTATAGATAGATAGATAGATAGATAGATAGATAGATAGATAGATAGATAGATAGATATTAAACAATCCCCCCCCTAAGCAAGGCAGAGGTGCCCCTAGTACGCAAGTGGCTACAGAGAGTGTAAGTGACAGAAAAGACTGGGTATAGTGGGTGAAGAAAGGATAAAAAGAAAGAACGGGTATGAACAGTAAAAGGATGGGGACCGAGATGCCAACTTCAAATTCATGCGGTCGGGGCTGCAGTGAGAATATTTCGTCAGAGCAGATGCCATGAAAATAGGTATAGAAAAGTCAGATGGAAGTGGCATTACATCAGTGAGAAAGGGACTGGAATCTAGACCCCCAAGTCAGGATCTAACACATTGCATATCCATCTTTGGATTTTGGTGAGATTAACAGCGAGGGCATCAGACAATATATGGCAACAGTATCCCATGCATGGACGAATGGTAGATTTGTAGATGGGAAGCATGTACTCAGACGATAAAACATTAAAATTCACAAACCATTTCCTGCCCCAGTCAACCACAGATTGGAGGTCATTTTCGTGATAAACAGCCAAGTTAACTTTGTCAGCAATGCCGGATTTACTATTGAGACAGGAGTAAATGGTAGTGTCGTCTGCATAAATGCCTACTTGGGAACTGATGACATCAGGATGACATCATTAATGACAAAAGATAGAGCCTTGAGAAACACCAATGTGCGCATGGAAGGATCTAGATGAGAACTCGTTCAGGACAAACTTCATTTTCCGGTTAGGCAGAAATTATTAGATTAAATCAAATAATCGTGCATTAACTAATCGTTCAGTATCCCTGAAGCTAACGTAGAAGGTCAGCATGCCAAATCCTGTCAAACGCCTTCGATATATCTAAAGCAACAGCTCGAGCTTCGCTGTTATTATCAAGAGGTTGGTATACATATTCAGTTATGGACGTAAGCACATCAGCGGTAAATCGGGCAAAGCGAAAACCATGTTTGTCAGAATCGCGTGTTGAGTTGGGTGAGAATTTCCGAGCAAAACATTCCGCCTTATCAGGTGAGGATATTAGGACTTCGAATTGATTGAATAGAAGACGGATTGAGGATTTTCTATAATTCAGCACCCTCTTGTAGAGCCGCCAATAATCTTTAGAACCAAACTTGCGAAATGCAGTACGTTGTTTCATCCGATCATCAAACAGTAACTTTGCTTCATTGAGGACACGCTTGCATTATGAGCAGATACAAAGAGACGTCTGTTGCAATCATATTTGTCGCTCCGATACAGACGGAAGAAGTGATTCCTATGGGCTGTAGTGGCAGAGCAAGCAGGTGAAAACAGAGGAGATGAGCGCAATTTGCGGCTGCGATTGTCGGGGTCTGCGTCGGAGGCGCTCGTCGGAGGCGCTCGTCGGAGGCGCTCGTCGGAGGCGCTCGTCGGAGGCGCTCGTCGTCGCCACGCGCATCCACTTCGGCTACTGTCGCTTTGCACGCGGCGGCGTCTGGGAGCGATACACCCGATTTGACATCCGCGAAAGGCGGGATTTTGCCGTCGCCTCTTATTTCGAACCCCCCGTGGAGGGTGAGACGAGTGATCGCTCGTAGACCACTTGACTTCAGGGTCGGGCTGTTTTAGTAGAGCAGCCACCACACTGCGATCTATTGTGACTAAGCCCTCGCAATCTGATCATATCTCTAAATATGAAGTAAATCAACCCCTAAAATAATATTTAAAAAATTATCTTTTTTCCAGATAATCGACAAATCTTAATTAAACTATATAATCATTAAGAAAACACTTTATTAAACGAATCACAATCACTTTCAAAATATTTTATGAAGCTGGAATAAAAATATTAATTAAAAATTAAAAATCAACTTAAGGTTTCTACTGTTTGGTTTGAATCTTTGGAAGCTGAATCTCTTTCAGCCTGGAAGCGAGTCAGAAATGTTCTGGAAATGTCAAACCCTTTTTAACTTCTGCTCTAGTGTCAGCATTCTTGGGACCAATCTTGTAGACAGCTTGCTCATCTCCAAGATGTCAGTTCAAACAGTATGGACCAAACCAGAACTAATAACTATGGGTTTATCTATCTAAAGGAAATCTATGGAAAATGAACTTTATCAAAGCAAATGATTGCATTTGCCTTGCCTCAAAAAAGAAAGAAGAGCTCATCCCAAATGTCAGCTCAAACAGTATGGACCAAAATAATTGTAAAGGAAAATGAACATCAAAGCAAATGATTGCATTTTTTGCCTCAACCAGAAAGAAAGAGCCATTGAACATTTGTGGTATCACCATTCTTTGGTGCCATCTTGCAGACAGCTTGCTCATCCCCAAGATGTCAGTTCAAACAGTATGGATTGAACGAGAACTAATGCCTATGGACTTAGCTATCCATGGACAGTAACACGTCTGTCATCCAAAACCATACGCGGTGAATGGCATCAACTTGTTTATCAGTGGTTGAGGTTTTGGGCGACCTGACCGAGGGTCATTTTCTATGCGGTCTCTACCCGGCTTGACACCGAAACACTCGGAAATGTTCATATTGGAGCTTCAGACGCAAATGCCAAGCGGTGCAGCATGCCGTTTACAAATTTCTGGGGGGGGAGTGAATTACGTCATGGCGATCTTTTAGTCACAGACGGTGACCAACTGAACCTTCTATGCTGTGCGGTCAACAAAATCAAAAACAAACAACGCGCATGCGCGGAATTTAAAATTTAAAATTGCGACAATTTACCCATCACACCCTGTACATATGTGTGTGTGTGTCACAGTTTTTCAACTTTACTCCTATAGCCCGTAGCCCAACATAACATACCATTTGAGAATCAGGCCGACACCGTAAGCAAATTAAAAACATTCCGGTCTGGATGCGAACCCGCAATCGTGAAATTTTGAATTCGCAAGTTTTTATTACTGCGACTGTTTTCGGCGATTTTTTACGTGTTTTTTGTGACATTTGTTTTTTTGTACGATAACAATTTTTATAACTTGGGAATAAATTTGGGAATAATCGAAATTATTGCGAAATCCAGCGAAAGTCATCAATGAAATCAAAATAATTATTTGTACGGAAAGTAAGGACCTACGTACATCAAATTTTCCTTAAATTAAATGGCGGCAGAAGAATTATCGTTAAACTTTTAAAAGGTAAGCTTGAATATTAATGCAATACTTAAATGCAGCAATCACTTTTGAATTCTTCTGTAGTTTATTGTTGCCTATCTCATCTACTCCTTCTTACCTATTGTGATGAAAAAACCCCATCAAGTGCCCTCTGCAGGAGCTAGCTTAAATGCCGTCAGACAGGGTGACTTTTAAGCTAGTATATATATATATATATATATATATATATATATATATATATATATATATATCAGATTCTCAAACAAATTTATATATATATATATATATATATATATATATATATATATTCACTTCTTCAGTGAATTAGAGCGAGGCAGCAGACCACTAGGCAAACCGATACTGAGGTACACGAATACTGTTAAATGCAATCTCAAGAGATATGGCATCGGCCTTGATAGCTGGGAAAGTACTACCCAAGCCCGTGCAACCTGGAGGTTGAACCTGCATCGATGTTTTGTGAGAACAGGCATACCAATCTCCTCATTGGGAAGCGTGCCAAGATGAAGACCAACAGTTGCACTCAGAACCCACTTTATCAATGCAGCATCTGCAGTAAGGCTTGCGGCTCTAGAATTGGACTCTACTCTCACGAAAGGACTCATTGGTAATGTGTCGATAGATGCGTTGGATCACGACAATCCATATATATATATATATATACGTGACGTTTTATATCCGATTTTTCTTTTCATTGATGTTTTTTTTTGGCAAGCTATGTGATATAGCGTTCGTGTGCGTGTGTTTACGCACGCCCATACCATCGAACGTGTAGAATGTCGTGGTTATTTGTCCGTTTTTTTTTTTTTTTTTCACTTTATCAATGCTCATCTGCAGACATATAGGCTTGACTACGGTTTTCCAGACATATACTGACCCTGTTAATTATTAGAATTGAAATACATATACATTTTTTCAAAAATATCTCATTTTTTTTATATATAAATATATATATAGTATTTATCTGTGGTATCTTAAGTAAATTAGTGTAAATGATTTTTTCAAAAATATCAAGCATTTATTGGATATTTTATTTGTTGTTTGAATATATGTATATAGGGAATCACCCCTGAAAAAACATACGCAGGCGATAGAATGCATACACGTTGACATTCAAACCCCCGCACCGTAATAAATATTTACTTATATTTTATGATGTATATAATGTTTAATTTTTATTTAATATATATCTTTTGTTGTTATCATATATATCATATATATATATATATATATATATATATATATATATATATATATATATATATATATATATTTGTTCGTTTATTTTATTTTGTTTATTTTTATTTCTTTGTTTAATTTTATGCTTTTTTATTTTTGTTTAGTTTTTGTTTATTAATTTTATTTTATGTTTATTTTATTTGTATTTTCTATTTATTTTTTATGCTTATATTATATTTTATTCTATGTTTATATTATATTTTATTTATTTATTCTTTTATATTTTATTTATTTCTATCTATCAGATCTGAAGAAGATTAGGATTACTGAAGGCCTGAATGATCTTTTTTCTATTCATATCTATCTACCTGTTCTCCTTCTAATCTAATCTATCTGTCTGTCTGTCTGTAGTTTCTGTTTTTTTTTTTTTTTTAGATATTCTATATCCCATGTTTTCTATCTATCTATTTCTATCTGTTATACCTGGTATATAGTTTTATATTCTGTCTGTCTGAACTCATATCTATCTATCTATTCAAACTATCTATTAATTTATCTCATTATGTTAATCTATCTAAAATTCAGTACATAATTTGTATCCATATTAAATATCTATATCATTCTGTTATCTATCTATATTAAACTTTTCTAAAAATTCAGTACATAATTTGTGCCATATTAAATATCATTCTGTTATCTATAGACCGTGTAAGTCGAATGTATATATTAAAAAAAAAGTGAATAATGCTGTGATTAATCACGTGACTTTGTTGAGTTGCTTCAACAACGCCGTAAAGTTATCTATGTATATCACTGAGGTGAAGTATTAGAGATTACTTACATTATATACATTATTCGGATTCTTATCCTCATCTTCACTGACATATTCACAACAATTCGGCCGTAATATGCTCTGACCTTCTTCACGTGATTCGAATTTCGAACCGAACCCTTTATTTAGTCCACAGGGGTAGATTATTCTAGTTCCACATGCCATGCCTCTCCCGGGTATCACAGTTATTTCCTTTTTAACTCAACTCTTTTTTGGTTCACCACTGCTGTGGCCTGGCATTGAACTCACAACTCCTTGGGTCTAGTCACTGGATCTAATCAATGTCTTTCTCCACTGAGCTATTTCAATTTATGCCAATTGTTATTCATTTCACTGTTTAATTAAATAAAACACACGCGTACTCATTAAAATACCGTTTATAAGAATTACTGTCGGATAAAAATCCTTTTTACAAAAATTTCCTATATATTTATGCATATACTTTTAGATGCCGCCTTCAGGACGAAAGGATTGACCAATTGCAAGACAAAGTCAATAGTCTTAACGATGAAAACGCTAATCGGACCGCCGAATGCGATATGCTGCGTAGAAAGGTGGAAGAACTTGAGAAGCAAGTGGCTTATTGGAAAGCCAAATACAATATGGCTTACACCCAACTGAAAGAAACCAGGACAGTAAGTAAATTTATTATTTAGATTATATCTATCTAATGACTGTGGTGACTTTTATGAAGAGAAGAAAAAAAGCGCGGTCTTTTAGTCGATCGCCAGTAAGGCCATTTTATTTAGGGGACGTGTCAGGCTATGCTAAATTGTACAATTATCTACTATTCTACACTTGAACCAGACGATTTCCACATTTGAGAAATATCTACATCAGTCACCCGCCATATTTGTTTTCAAATCAGTCATGTAGAATGCGTTTGTTACCAGATTCTAAATTATTCTGCTCTTGAATCATAAAAAACATTGAGAAATATCGTCACCTGAAATTAAAATGGTTCCATCTTGGCATTTCGTTGTTTTGAGATATTTCACTTTAAAGCTTGGTTATCCATAACTTTTTCTTAAATTGACAGAAACATTTCTTTACATATTATGGAGAATTTTCTCGGGATTAAATGAAGATTTTGGTACAAAATTTAAATGGTCATTCAGGTTGTTGCAAAGAGAATATTGCACGGTCCTTAACTTAAAAAAAAAAAAAAAAAAAAAAAACGAAAATTGCTGACAGAAGCTTTTTAATATCAGGGGACAATATGTGGACCGTCTCATTCGTATCCTAGTCAGTCCTTAAAAATGTGTTTTGTCATCAGATCTTGGATTATTCCGCTTTTAAACCAGATTATTCTATATCTGTATGTATTTCTGAGACTGTTTACATAGGTTCGGGGTTGTTTTCATCTTTGTTGCCATATTCAAGACGTTTCGGCCTTTGCACGCTCCGGCCTTCTTCAGGTGATTAGAATTTCGAGTCGAACCCTTTATACCAAAAATTCATACACTGACGTCTCCAAGAACACATAGCCAAGAGGATAAAAGCGTTGGTTGAAGTAAACCACTGGCTGAAACTGATATATCCAGAAGAGCCATGGCACGTGGAATTAGAACACTGGACAAAAATAAAGGGTTCAGTTCGAGATTTCAATCACCTGAAGAAGGCCGGAGCGCACAACGTCTAAAACAATCAACAATCAAGTTTTCCAACATGTAAGATTTAGGTTAAACCTTTCCAAAACAGAAATAATGATCTGGAATAGAACTGAGAGTAAGTATGACTCTTAATCTGAATCAATGATATAAATTCAGAATGTGGAATTAATGACTACCAAAACCTTCGAATACATCGGAGAGTAGGGATCATTTATAACGAATTTGGTAGAGGAGATAAGGAAATGGGACATAGAATAGACTGCACCAGGGATAGTCTTCCCCAATACCACAAATTGCTACAAAACTAAAACCTACGTACTCGAGTCATGTTCTGAAATCGACTCGTGAGATCGAGTTTCTCATATGGATGTTAAGCACGGTGTCTGTCTCATTCAGAAATGTCTATACTATCAGCTATAAGCAACCGTTTTCATATATCAATGTTTTTATGTATACTCGTACATATATAAATAGATACATACAACTATTTCTCATATATATATATATATATATATATATAAATGATTTTCAGAATTAACCTGTAGAAAAAGACAATATGTATAAAGGAAAAAAGACAATAGGGAAACGCTTTTCGTCCAATGTGGACGGTATTTATTGTAATAAAAACAATTTTGGTACAAGGCCGATGAAAGGGGAGGGTTTGAGGCTGGTCATCACTATCTTATACCTAGCTAATCCGATTCACGACCCATTCACTCATTACAATTTGCCCATTCACCACAAAAACTCGTCCATCCCTAATCAATCCATCCTCCATACACCATAATACCGCATCCTCACAAGGCGGGCCTACAAAACGTGCCCCATGCCGTAAAATTTAATGATAATAAATACTTAAATATCTGTCATGAAAAATGAAAGGGGTGGGAATGAACCCCAAAACAAACTAAATATAAGCACAAAAGAAACTAAACATAACTGATGTTAGTAGGGCCCGTCGAACCCTCAAAATCAGAGGCCGCTTTATTCTGCCCATTTCGACAAAATCAAAAAGCTCTCTCACTAAGGGAGTGGGAAAAGGAGAAAATATACACGGACATGGTAAAGAAAAAACTGACCCAGTCAAGATAAAAAAAAAAAAGTGGGGGTCAAAACAAACTGTGGAGGTTGGGAATCTCAACTTGGATCATAACAAAAAATGTAACCGGGTACAGGCTAGGAACAACATTTACTCACATTAACTAGGTATACAAAAGCTTGTCTAACCTAACCAGGGGGGAGGGCTCCACAGGAAACCACCTCGATGTGACGTAGGTTGACGTAAAAGAGAAAATCAAGTCTAGCCCCGTTCAAACGAACCAAGCTCACCTCAGTCACCCACCTTTCGCTGAAGACTGTCGAATGCAAGCGTTTTCTATCAGTTCTAATCTTCATCTTGAGCTGATGCTCAAAGAATCGGATCAGATGATGATGAGAAAGACGGATACCCCGCAAGACTTTCTCCTGTCATGTTGTACAAATCACCATTCGGGCCGTGGCCAGCAGCGTCAGAAACACCATCCGTTTCACCCCGGAATACAGGGGCGACACATTGTCACACGCGTATGCGCGATCCATGGGCACGAGCTTTTCGGGAGCGAGACGAGCCGTCAGCTCGCCGACATGGTCCCATAAGGGGCGGACCCGGGGACAATGGTAGAAGGCGTGCGAAGCCGTTTCCTCTAAACCAAGGCCACACCGTTCATAGCCTGGCAAATCCGCCAAGCCCCATATGAAGACCTTGTCATTCAAAGGCAGCCGGTTCCGAGCCATTCGCCAGGTAAGCGAAAACTCAGGGTTACTGAGATAATCCGCCGCTGGCGTCCAAGACCAGTAAGAGCGAAACTCCTCCTCCGACAAGTCGAGCTCCTCACGTAGGGAATCCTTCGCGTCCCCCTCCGCTAGAAGACGATAGAAGACATTCTTAGGCCGAGAAATATCACTGGACAACAAGGCCGACCGACACTCGCGAATGAAATCCGATTGTTCTTAGGCCGAGAAATATCACTGGACCGAGGAACGGCCAATAAGGCCGACCGACACTCGCGAATGAAATCCGATTGATCCCGGGGTTTACGATGGCGCTCAACCCGCGAGATGGGGGGACTGATAGTAAGGAAAGGGAAGGCGTCCCTAACTTACCCCCCATAATCGAATCTCCCGTTAATGAGCGGCGTACGAAAGCCAACCTCGAGGTGAGTTTGTGGCTCCCCAAGTGTGGCATTCCCAGCACCCCATGACACGGACGTTGTGCACAGACTCGTCTGTCGACCCGATTCCCGCGTCCCCTCCATAAAATGGATGATAGCGAGTGCTCGAGCGCCTTCCGATGGCCTTTACAGAGGGGAAGTACGGACAATCGATAAAGGACAAGAGGGAAAACGTATGTAGCACACACCTCCGCCCTGCCCTTCACGGACAACCTCCGTCGACGCCAAGTCTGCCCGGCAACATCGACCTTTGCTCGTACTTCAGACCAATTTTTCTCCAGATGGAGGTCGGGTCCAAACCACACTCCAAGAATGCTGACAGGACCGACCGTCTAACCGAAGGGCCGCGGAAGATCGACCCCTTCCAGGCACCTAACCGCAAGCCGGACGACTTGTCGCGGTTAATCTTGGCCCCTGTCAAGCGCCTTCAGTACCGCCTCAATGTCGCTGCGGGACGACACAAAAGCAGTCATCGGCGTACTTAGAAATCCTGGCTCGAGCCCCTCCAGGAACGGCGATTCCGCGTAGGGCCGGACGGCACGCCCTGTCCCTCAGCCAGCGAAGGAGAGGCTCCAGCGCCAAAGTATAGAGGCGAAGGTGGACAACCCTGACGAACCAACCTAGACAGCGCAAAAGCGCCTGGCAGCTTCCCGTTCACCTGTACCACAGCACTGGGGGAGCGATACAGGAGGCCAATCCAGCGGCTGAAGTCGGGTGAAAATCCAGCAGCCTGCAGGACAGCCGCAAGGTAGCGATGGTCAACCCTATCAAATGCTTTGGGCTGATCTAAATTGATCAGCGCGGCCTCATCGTCTTCTTTTACACCTTCTATGGGTCATATGCAGGTTGCTCTGAATTGTTCGGTCCTCCACAGAACAAGTCCAGACCCAACAGAGACTCGGCAACTGACTGCAAACGCTCCTGCAGGATCTTGGCCAAAATTTTTAACTCTGTGTTTAGCAGAGTTATGGGCCTGTAATCATCTAGTCCCCCCAACACCTTGCCCTTTTTCAACAGCGTGATCACACCCCTGGAGAACCGGTCGAGGAGGGACCCCTGCCGGAACCAGTTGTTGAACATCACAGTCAAAATCGGGAAAAAGATGTGTGACAGCACAATTCATAGGGCAAACCATCCAGACCGGGCGACTTGCCTCTGCCAATCTTCTTCAATGCCGCGTAGACCTCGCCCTCCGTGATCTCTCCCTCGCAGCTAGCCGCTTCAGTCGGCGAAGCCAAGGAAAGTCAGGTAAATAGCTGCGAAACTCGTCCTCAGGAAGACCAGGCTCCTTGGTAAAGCGGCTCTTGAAATGCCGCTGAAAAGCCTCGCATATGTCGTCAGTGGCCCGAAGTGTATGCCCCTCCGGGGTTTTGACTTCACGAATGTAACGATCACCGCCTCGACGAATCTCTTCCTTGCACAGATCTACGCCCATGTTCACAACTTCGAAAACGAAATGAATTTATGTTCACAGCAAAAAAAACGAAATGAACTTATTCAAACAAAGAAAAAAAAATTTATTGAAACAAAACGAGTACAGTTAACCACTGATGACAATTCCAGAACAACGTAACAATAAACAATTTTTTCTATCCTCTGCCAGCCGCAATGATGGAAAAAGCATTACCTCGAACCATGGCCAGTGAGACACGCTGCAAAAGCCACTCCGTTTCGCGAGGCTCGGCCCTTAATCGAGACGCAATCGCGCCAATCCTCCGAAGGAACGAATTTAGAAACGTCATCTGAAAAATGACGTCAATTATTTTGTTTGAAGAGAATATTTTCACGTGTAGAAATATTGTTTGTATTGTTGTGTTGACTGATTCAACCATTTTCTTTTGATTTCTTGATATATTTGTTGTGTACGTTGACTCGGGAGAGTAGTGATTCTGTTAGGAAAGGTGAGATTGGGAAAACATCTGAGTATGGATTAATATTTGGATAATATTCAATGGCAGCACTCTCGAGGATTTTCATTCTGAGTTAATTTTTTTCTTTTAGTATTTATAAAATCAAAATTGTGGTTGAATTTATTTCTATGTACTAGTACATTTGTTAAAATGTTATTTATGAGGTCTCTTTTGTGCTCATAGATGCTTTTTTTGTTAAATATCTTCATGTTTCTCCATGAAATTGGCAAAACTGTTCCTTATAATATATTGGAGAAACATGCAAAAATTTAGCTCGCCTGTTGTAGCACATTGGTAAACAGGTTCTTCTTACAAAGTCGTTGAATGAGTTCGATCCGCATTAGCGTCATTTTTGTTTTTGTCCCATTCACGATTAAGATAAACAAAAAAAATGCTTATACCATAGACTGAACGGTAGTTAGGTTGTCTCTATTTTAGTTTGTTCGATATTCACTAGGTGTCCTACTACATATATACAGTTTTCTTTTAACAGCAGGTCTCTGATATATCAACGACTTTTATTCTTCATATAGGACTTGGTTAATGAGACCAACCAACGTATCCTTGAATATTCGCGAGCTGAGGCTTTACAGGAAGAATTAGATTTCTTGAAAAACATCAGTGACGCTGTAAGTATATTTTCTATCTATGTTAATTAAACCTGATTGCTTACGTCCAATACAAAGGTAATTTTCTTTTAAAACATCTTCGGAACTGAAAGATCTTTGGGCGGGGATATAGAAGTTAAGTAATATTTTTTTAAAATTATTTTTTTTATTTTTAAATAGACGAAAATAAACAGTAAGAAAAAATCATAATTTACAACTATCAATGTCAATTCAAAAATCTACATCCCAAACATTCTCATTGATGTTGGGGGAACCGCTCCCTAGCTGACCATGTCTTCGTGGGCGTAGCCGTACTCGCCACGGGTTGGTGAGGCTATTTAATACATAGTTGGAGGTTGATGGACGTTGACTCTGAGAAATTTATCCGCCCTTTAATAGCACATGGTTTTTGTGCTGTTGGGGTTCCACTTACCATCCTCCTCCGACCATGTTCTGGGGGGGGGAGCTGTTCTACTCACCAATCATTCGACCACACACGCGGGCACACAAACACACACACACACACACACACACACACACACACACACATATATATATATATATATATATATATATTTGTAAATCACTAGCGGGTCTTAAATACCACTTCAGATTAGCGCATAAACTTTCATAACTGAATCAATAAGCTGGCAGATCCTCATACGTCGAAACCGACAGGAGAGGCTATTATTATATATATATATATATATATATATATATATATATATATATATATATATATATAAACCAATAACCCTTTGAGTGACGGTATTACGACAACGCGCTCACGAAACTTCGAAGTCGACATGACTAAAATAAAACCACTCAGTTAAGTGACAAGTTTCTCCACATTAATTCCATTTTCTTATATATTCATAAATACATATAATCCTATATTATCTTACTCGATTAATTTCTAACGTGTGTATATATAATTTCACCTTTGTAAGTATAAGGTTTAGTTCCAAACACCTTAGATATATATTCCCAACATGTTATTATAGAGAGAGTTATCCCCCTTGATACCTAACTTGTTTACTTATGTTCAAATTTAAATATATTTTTCTTAATTATTCGTCTTTCGAACTTAGGAATTTTCTGATTGACATAAATTATAAATAATTAATTATAATATTTTATATAACAATAATTAAATAAGCAAGTCTTAACACACAATTTGAAATCATCACCATAAGAACGCGGACTTAATAACGGTCAGAATAAACTCATCACCTGAAGGTTGTGCTATCGACTTTGGATATATATATATATATATATATATATATAGCGGACTGCCATACTACAAGTCATACTACCCGCACATATTATAGTGGTGAAGACTTGTGCAAAACCAACCACACTTTTTGGAAGAGCCGAATACACAGAACTGGTGTGCAGTATGCCACGAGGTTCCCAAAGGACCCTCCGCTGGTTTTGAATTTGAGTTGCTATTCTCCTAGGCCGTTCACCACCCAATGCTAGAGAACCCAGTCAGCTATTTTACCTAAGTCGTTTGCTAGAGAACCCAGTCTTACCCGCTATTTTACCTATAGATGGGGGAGAAGTGGTGGATTTATAGAAGAGATTGGTTCATAGATTTCCCAAGAGTATTTGCACGTAAGTGAATGTAATGAACTCGACTGGAATTCGAACTCGGCTCTCTGATTCCTCAATTCGAGACGCTATCCCCTTATTCCATTGTGCCTTCACACCTATTCAATACAGGTAATATATATTCAGAAAAGCTGAGAAATATATTAGCAAGAACTCCTTTCCTTCTCGATCGGGAAAAAAATAAAATAGCTGTAACTCATGATTAAAAAAAAATGGTGAATTGTGGATATCACATCTTAATTAGGCACAAGGCCTAAAGTCGATGGATGCAGATCTTACACAAGTTTTCCAAACGCGTATGGCTTATCTACTCGGAAAATCAGTACTGGAACAATGTCCCCGGCATTATACAAATATTTATAAAATTTAGCATCAATTTAAGATACAGGGTAACTAACTTACTGAAATAGTAACATACTAAAGAACTAAGGTCAACAATTATTACCTGGCAACACCGTATTTATGCATTTGAACAAAATGTAGATATGGTTTGACAAGACTAGAATATTTGAGAGATCTGATAGCACATATATTAATAATATATTAATATATATACTTATATTGAAAGCCAACAACAATTCTTTTTGTTTACATAAATGGGGTTTGATAAGAATTATCAAGCACATTAGGTGAACACCAAAATTCGATCAGCTCAACACACACAATTATATCGGAAGGGCGAAGGGCATTGCTGATTATTAAGGTTAGAGATTACAGACGCTAGTGTACTTTTTTTAATAATTTCGCCCCATGCAAGGCAGTAAAGCAACTAGAGCACAAGGGTTTCTTACTCTTCTTTATACCTATATATATATATATATATATATATATATATATATATATATATATATATATATATAAAGAAATATAGTCTTAAGATGTGCTATATTTATGGGATAAAGTGCTCAATATCAGAGATAGAGCGTGTGTAAATATAAAAGGGAACATAGGAGTCAACACTTAGAGGCGACAGTCTGTTTCATGCTAGATGCAATGGTCAGGCCACCGATTGCCTGACGATTGCATTTACACTACGGGTTCTTCAGCCTGTTCAGACAAATAAAAGAACCCTTTCAAAACTATATATATATATATATATATATATATATATATATATATATATATCACTAACAATCTTTGAGTAACGAAAGTCCAATCAGATCGTCACACTTTGGAGTATAGATACATTTCCCTTGTGAAGGATAGTAGATCATCAACATCGCAGTTTTCGAATAGCTTCTTCATGCGGATTACACTATAAAATCCCTGTCCCGTGAGAACGAGTTCGGTACACACGATCAGGAATATATAGTACCTAAGAAGTTACGCATTCCAGCCTCTCTTGTATAGAATTCGCTGATATTTTCATTTCTTCCCTACTCCTTGTTTCCATTTTCCTAATATGGACTACATTTCATAGAACTTGTTATGTAGGTCGAAACATAATCGTATTTTAAGTGTCCTTTCTTTCTATTCTTGTCTTTATATTTCGCTAATCCGTTACTAAGGTAATTACTTAAACCCTCATTTCGTAACTGGCGATAATTAAGGAGGATTAAACCAATGTTTCCAATATAGTTTAATTTTAAGAAAATAATTGTAACTCATCAATGCTCATTATTATTTCTTACAGGAAATAAAAGAATACAAGGCGATGTTGTCGAAGGAAGATGAGACAGGAATTAACGTCCGTTATACATGGAATGACGAATTCAGTAAATGCATGAAGGAACTGAGAGAGGAATATGAACAAAGACTGGACGATATTTCCCAAGAAATGTCAAGTCGTTACGAATGTCAGGTTAGTTTTTTAGCAAATACTTGCACCTTCCGATTTTTATATTGTTTTAAGTCATTCGATAATGCTAGAAATGAAATAGAAAAATTAAATACAAAAACAGCACTGCCCTCTCTAAATATTTCTGGCAATGGAAGAATAATGGTAATAAAAATTTATCTCCTGAGATATTATATCCAAATCTTATAACGGAAAAGGAAATTGTTGTAACTTATGTCTTGTTGAAAAATTTCTTATCTTAAAACACTTAAATAATCCTAGCTTATTAAAGAAAAGAAATAAATTGATGGTTACATGTAGGCATAAAAATAAATATTTTCTTAAATACGTTGATCCAGATTAATTTTTAATGTAAATTATGGTTGTTTTTTTTAAAAGAACAAGTAATTTCCCTTCACGTTTAAAAATTAAAATTCACAACTTTAATTTTTTTCTTTTTTATATATGCAAATCCAGTTTATTTTAAATGCCAAATATAATTTTTTAGATTAATAAACTGTAATTCTATTATAATACCTAACTACGCCAACATTCCAATTTGTCATAATATATATATATATATATATATATATATATATATATATATATATATATATATATCGTGGACTCTCCTGTCGTTGATCGACGCGTGCTGTTGATCCACGCCTACCGGGGAGATTTCCACAACATTTGAGGGCCAGGAACCTCCGTTCCAAGGAACCGAGAGCCAGACAAACTGCACATATGATTTGATTATAGTGCAGAACGAACCACACTTTTTGAAGAGACGAATACAAACGACCCTCCACAAGTTTTGAACTCAGTTGTTGTTCTCCTAGACCAGTTGCCACTCATGGCTGTAGATTCCAATCTGTCTTGCTATTTACCCATAACTGGGGGAGAAAAAGAGGATTCATACCTATTAGCATGTAAGTAAATGTTACGGATTTGACTCTTTCCGATTCTTCAATCCGAGTCTCTATCTATTACTCCATCATCCGTATATATACATATATATATATATATATATATATATATATATATATATATATATATATATATATATATATATATTTTGTTTGTGTGTGTGTGTGTGATAAAATTCAGATATAAATAAAATATATCTGTAAAAATAAAAGTATGAATAAAGACAGAAGGAAAACTTTTCTTTTTACCAACGCGTTTCGTCCTCTGAGGTACTTTACAAGGATACATTTACCTTGATAAAGTTTCTATTTACACAAGAAATTCAAGATGATTAAAGACAAAAGGAAAACTTATCTTCGCTGTATAATATATATATATATATATATATATAGTATATGGCCGTTGAGTTCGAGAGCAAAGGTTGAAGCGAAGAGTTCCGCTTTATTTGACAAGGATGAGATGATCTTGGATCCATTTATAATAGTGGGCAAAGATGCTTTGCCGCTATTCTGAATTTGCTTGGAGATCTTCCAAAAATTCCCAAATCCAATTTCTTTGTTTTCAACCTTGGCCTGAACCGCTTGTGCATAACTACACTTTGCACTTTCTAGAACTTGTCCTCAAAACGACTGCCCCTGGGGTTCTCCTTCAGCTTGAGAAACAATGAAAATCTTGGCGAACAAGGTCTTGACTGTTGGGAAGATGTCAACACAAAACTTTATTGCATAACGAGCTTACAAATTGTCTTCACGCCACGGCTGCATTCTACAAACTAGTTAACTGTAACAAGCAGTGTTTAATAGGGTGTGTCCAAAGTGCCAATACAGCCTTCAAAGTGAAACAAAAGTTAGCAGGTTAGCTTATTAGATGGATAGGAATGATATACTAAAATTAAAATAATCTAGAAGAGTGATAAATGCCTCTTTAAAAAAAAAAAAAACTTATCCAAACTTTCGAAAAGCATATATATATATATATATATATATACAGAAATTCGGTAAGAATTCTGTGTCGACAGAGTTAGAGTTTGTTTTCTTTTCATGTTTAATTCTAAACAATGTTTAATTTCCTTCTTTAATTGTCTTCTTATTTCCGTCTGTTCAGTTAAACTGATATTTTCTATTATTTTACAAGAATTGAATTTGTTTGAATTAATCTTGTCTTTTGAAGAAGAAAGTATATAATTCTTCCAATATTTATAAAGACAACGTCACGCTGCAATTTAATTTATGTCTTGTATTTCTTTATTTCTTCTGTGTTTTTAACCCATCCAGTTGCAACAAATCAGTCAAAGTATTGTCAAAATCGAATCACCTAGCGTTATGCATTCAAAAGAAGAAATCAGGAAATGCCAAACAGAATTGTCTCAGAAGGACATGAGAATTAAAGAACTCGAGGATCTGGTAAGACAATTTTATATTTTACTTATTCAAAACGATTCTCTTAACTGTTGTTTCAAGTTCTAAAACTATACTCTTCGTGACATCAAAGATTTTCATTCAATGTTTTTTATCTCTTTTCTTCCGCCATTTTATTTTTCTATTTTTGTTCTTCGTCGCTCTTTCTCCGTTGCTTCTTTTGTTTCTTTTTCTACCATTTTGTTTGCTTTTTTTCCCCGCTTCTTTGTTCCACTTTTCCCTCTTTTCTTTCTTCTTCCGCCATTTTCTTCCTCTTCCCTTTATTTTTCTCTACTTCTGCCTTTCTATCTGTCAATATTCCTAAAATGAGGTATTGTAATTATTCATATTATTTACATTGTTCGGGCAGGTGTCCTCATCTTTATTACCATATTCACGACGTTTCGGTCATTGTACCCTCTGGCCATCTTCAGGTAATTGGAATTTCGAACTGAACCCTTTATTTCGTTCACCGGGAGATAAATGAGACATAGCGAAGAGTCATGGCATGTAGAACAAGAACAATCTACTTCGGTGGACGGAATCAAGGGTTCAGTTGGGAATTCCAATTATCTGAAAAAGACCGGTGCGTGCAACGGCCGAAACGACGTGAATATGGCAATAAAGATGAGGACAAAAGTCCGAACAATGTAAATAATGTAAATTCTTACTTTGTTCTTATTACTCTTCCTCGGCCATATTTCGCTTTTTTCTTTTCTTCTACGTCTTTCTCTTTCTTTTTTTTTTTCCATTTCTCCTTTCTTTCTCTTCATTTTTTCTTCTTCGTTTTCTTCTCTTTACTTTTTATTTCTGCTTTTTTGTATCTACTTATTTTTTTCTTCTTTTTTATTTTTCTTTCTCTATTTAATTTCTTCTCCTATTTCTTCTTCTTCTTCTCTTCCTCTTCCTCCCCTTTCTTCTTCTTCTTCTTCTTCTTTTTTCTTTTTCCTTTCGCTTCCTTGTCGCTTTTTGTTTTCATTTCTGCTCAGCTCACGTTACTTTCTTCAATCTTTATTTTCTGTAATTCATTTATTCTTTCACTTCTTCACTTTTTCTTTCTTTCTTTCTCCCCTTTTCATCTTTTTCTTCTTCACATTTCTTTTTTTCTTTCTTTCTTTTTCTTCTTTCATTCTTTCAATTCTTCTTCACTCTTTCTTTCTATTTTTCTTTCGTTCTTTCTTTCTCCACTTTTCTTTGTCTTATACACACTTTTTTCTTCCTTTCTTTCCTCTGGTCAGCCTACTTTTTTTCTTTCTTTCTTTCTTTCTTTCTTTCTTTCTTTCTCGGTTTTTCTTTCTTTTTACGCTTTCACTCTTTTTTACTTTCTTTCTTTGTTCTTCTTTCTTTATTTCCTTCGCTGGACAGCCTACTTTCTATTTTGTTATTGTTTTTTCTATCTATCTATCTATCTATCTATCTGTTCAGGTTGAGAGAATGAAACTGGAATTAAAAAGTTTAGACGATCAACTGAACATAGAAACTGAAGAACTGAGGATCGAGAAAGAGAGGAGATCAAGTGATTCGACGAAATTACAACAGAAAATAAATAAAATGATTAGCGATTTCTCGGACGCCAAACTGTCACTCGAGTTGGAAATTATTGCTTATAAAAAACTCCTGGAAAGTGAAGAGAACAGGTAAGCTTTCTATTTCATAGTAAAGAAAAAACGAACCTGTAAAGATACTCTAAATAAATATTCTTAAAGACTCCACTTACATTTTCAACTATCTTCTTATATATATATATATATATATATATATATATATATATATATATTATCTTTTAAAACAATATGAATCCTTCGTTTCATAAGAGTTCTCATGTTTCAAAAACGAGAGCCGAAAACCTCAATATAATTATAAAAACAAAATGCTAAAGAACTCCGGATTATTTACCTAACATGTTCTTTCCTATATTTCTACACACACACACACACACACACACACACACACACACACACACACACACACACACACACACACATATATATATATATATATATATATATATATATATATTCAGGTAGCATATATTCATTCAAGCATGTTGAATCAGACCAGGAAACAGAAGTATTAAAGTGATCAATACACGCTTGAAAAACATAAAAGTAAAAATAACATGTAAAACATTTAACTTTCAAAATCAGGAGGTCAATTGAATCTACTACCCTGGTTTCAGCCTTACGGTCCCCTCAGGCGATTTTTATCAAATGACCTCTTAACGCTTTATTTTTTTTTTTAAATAACTAATGGACGCTATATTATTGTTTTCAAAAATCTTCCAACTCCCTTTCTATTATCACCAACGTTGTGCGTTTGTTTATTTATTTTTTAAATGCACATGCATATATATATATATATATATATATATATATATATATATATATATATATAAATAGAGAGAGAGAGAGAGAGAAAGAGACGTCTCCCTGTGTATTTAAATGAAACCTATTGGTCCTCTGTAATTTGGATTTTGCAGGTGAGTTATTGGTTTTGACGGTGAGGTTTGCAGTCTTAATTGTTTTATTGTAGATAATTTAATTTTCTTATTTTTGTCGACTCTTGTATATTTCTTTATAATCTTTCTAAGTGATGATTCATTTTGCAAGATCCAAATTGCAGAGAAGCAATATTATTTACAAATTCATATGTCCCTTAAGGTATTGTGTTCTTGACCAATCCAAATTCGTAAATAATTATATTGCATATACTACAAAATGTTTAACAAGAAACACACGTTACATCTCTCCGACCTTAGCTCAATTAGGTCTCATTTAAATACACCTACCAAACTCTATCCGCAACATACTCGTTAATATATATATATATATATATATATATATATATATATATATATATAATAATAATTAATAATTATAATAATAATAAAAATAATCATAATATATATATATATATATATATATATATATAAAGAGAGGAGTTGGGAGATTTATAAAGCTTAATTGCTTAGTTGTGTCTGGAACAGGGAGGCACGGTGGAGTAATTGAGGAATCGGAGAGCCGAGTTCGAAATCCAGTCGAATCCATTACATTCACTTACGTGCTAATACCCTTGGGAAAGGTCTGAATCTTCTTTGACCGCCCCACCCAACCAGCTACGAATAAATAGTAAGACTGAACGGGTTCTATGGTCTTGGATGGTAACTGGTCTACCGCAGAAAGAGATGGCAACCTACTGCGGGAAAAAAATTCTGTCTCGTCAAGATCGAGAAAGATACATGATTGCCTAATTGTGTATGACGCATGGCACATAACTAACTGTGTCTGGCTCAAGACTAAACGAAAGTAAATGAGTAAATGATGATTGTGATGACATTTTCATGATAAGGAAACCCTACCGCTTTTTAAAATCACCATTCGCAAATATGTCTTTTATCTCGACTCGAACTGTGTCTTTTTTAGCAATCTTTGCTTATTTTTGTATAGATTCAAAATCTTGACGAATCTTAGCAATGTGAGTCAGGCATCATTCAATCTGGCATCAGGCTATACTATATACAGTACGGCTCGCCCTCACTAGCAACGCTCTCAAAGGCTTTTTTATAACACTATACAAATGCAAATGCCTAAGAGTTCATTCAAATTCGTTTTCCAGAGAGAGAGAGAGAAAGAGAGATTTGAATGATATTTTTTGTTTCTCCTCCGTAGATTCGCGAAAGTATCTCAGGCCAAAGAAGAAGAGAGCAATTCTAGCTCAAGAGTTGAATCATCCCAAGTTACTGAGTCTGGTAAGTGACACGCCACTCGATAAGATGCTTGATTCCGTTTGTAGTTGCATAATTAAAAGAAAAAAATTGTAGTTCCAACGAATGATTTATTTTATGGAAATCTTTCGACAACCAGATGCCAGTCTTGGTTACTCCTTAATTTGAGTAAAAACAGTGCAAAGTTTTACAGTTTTACTCAAATTAAGGAGTGATCAAGACTGGCAACTGCTAGTCGAAATATTTCCATAAAAATAAATCATTCGTTGGGACTATAAGTTTTTTTTTTCTTTTAATTATACACGCCAATGGGTTTGGGATTTTCCGTCAAACTGACCAATTCTCTGCAGAATTGTTGACTTAAACTGAATCACACCAAAAGCCACAAAAGTAAATGCAACTTTTATCCGCTTAATGTCCCAAGATGTTTCTCTTTCTGTTTTGATTCGTCTGATTTTAGGCTCAACAGTTTTATATTTTTTAAAAGAAACTTATTCAAATAAATAAGAATATACAAAGGCTATTATATTACTTCTCATCAAAAAATGCCTTTAATTATGTTTTCATAATCATATGCATTTTACCTTACGTATATCACCTTAAATATATTTGTGCTAGCTAATAAACACGTTTGATGTCCGTAAATGGCGAATTTGACACCAGAAGCAGTGGTCGATCGCTATTCAAGTTCAAACAGAGAACTAGAACTCAAATGCTGATTTTTAAAGGATGGACGCCGTACTTATTTGAATTGTTATCTCAACAAAATCTTCCCAGTTACTTAATTGACTTTTTTTATATAATCCGTTTCGTTTGTTCATTTTCAATTTCATCTTTACAGAACAACTGCGTGGTAAAACATATTGTTTTATTTGCTAACTTTATTACACTAACCCAGTCAATTTTCTAATTACACGTGGAAAATACTTGAGATTAAGAAATGGAAATCTTATTGCATTATTGAATTCTAAGTAACACTACGTCTTTTAGCACTGTAGTCGTATTTCATGTCATGTTCCCAATTATCACATGTTAGTTAATTAACGTTTTCCTCCTAGAAGCAGGGGACATTTTTATCTCCTTAAATATTAAGAAAAGTAAGAATATTATTGTTGTTCCAACGAGAGTAAAATGGATATTTTAAATAGAGAAAAAGCCGCAAACGTTTGTTTATTATAATGTGTTTTTTTATATATATACTTTATTATGTATATTTCGCTACGCGAGTTTTGGGTCTTGTAACCTTCATCAGGCGAAGAATGGTTAGTTCAATTTATTATTTAAAGGAATTCATTTTCTTCCTATGTTAAACATTCATCCATTATCTTTTGTGTGTAGTTGTAGTCCTATGAATCCATCTTGGACTGGCCGAAAAATTTTCTTCTGATTGTGGGGATTTTTTTTAACTAGTGTCTTTGTTTTTGCCACTATATGTATATGGTGTGTGTGTTTATGTGTGTGATGTGTTATGATTTGTTTAGTGCTGGTTTAAATTTGTCTATGATGTTTTTTTCTTGTATTTAAATGTAAGAGTAATCGTCTGTTTGCCATAATTTTAAAGTTATACTTGTTGCATTTGTGAATGTGTTGTGGCACAATGAGTTTTCTGTTTTCTAGTAATTTGCTTTTGTGTAAGGTGACTCTACTGTTTAGTGGTTGATTGATACCTATATAAGATTTGTTGCATTTTATGCATCTGAGTGCATAAATTACATATTTTGAGTTACATTTTATGTTGTTTTTTTTTTTTTATTGTGAATCTTTTTGTGGAGTATAGGAGTTCAGCTCTATAATTATATCAACAAACCCTAGATCTTTTCTTGTTGCATTTTTTAACCCTTTGTATTGTGTGTTGACTAAATTTGGAAGAGGTTAATATGTGTTTTAGGATTTTTTATTGGCGTTTGCGTTTAATTATATTGATGGGTTTTAGTATATCTTTCATTTTATCATTCTTCTTAAGTAGGTCTAAATTTCTTGTAATTTCTGTAAATATTTCTGGATCGTTCATATTGTCTGTCGAGACGTATGCTAGAATTTGTTCGTTATTGCGTTTCTTTGGGTTTTGTAGTTGGTCTAAAGGTATTTTTTGCTAGTTCAAAACCTTTGTTTATTAGTGGCGTGGGGATCCTCGTTTTTTTGTGAGTCTTACGTAATTCTTCCAGGCTTATTTTTCGGGGGTGTTTGTCGGCCACTATATTTCAAATCGTACGTGCTAAGGAATAGGGATGGCTTTTTGACAGCCTTTTGGGTGATGGCTCTTAAAATGAAGATATTATTGGGTGTCTGTAGGTTTATGGTAGATATCTGTGATAATATGGTTATTTCTATTTTTGGTGAGTATATATAAGAATGGCAGTTCGTTAAAATTATGTTCTTGGGTGAATCCGATCTTCGGGGGTAAGTTTTAGAGTAATTTGTCAATATTGCCCCATGAGGGTTTCCAGAAGATGAAGAAATCATCTAAGTATCTTCATCTTCTGGAAATTCTCAAAGTTAGTATGAGGCACATTGGCTTCTGAGAGGTTATTCTTTAGCTTGCCTTTACACCTGAGACACGGCCATCTAATAGTCCTTTGTCCACTGTGAAGCTGGCTATACATGAGGACCTTAGGTATTCTGTAGTTACTCGTACTTGCAACATGACCAGTCCAGCGAAGTTCTGACTGCACCAGGAAAGTTTCAACTCCACCAATGTTGCATTTTGCGAGAACATTAGCATTAGACACTGTTATGGTAATCTACCCACGCACGCATGGATTCCCCCAGCTATAAATAAGAGCAGGTCCTGCCTTTTGGGAAGTGCAGTGTCCAGCAGTCAGCTCTGATAGTCGGACCGAATATTCTTGCTGTAACACTCTCGTTTGTATATGTTTGTATTACCGTTTTCTGTTAATATATTTGTTTAACTCAATTCCTCTCTTGTGCTTTTATTTCTGGCCCCAACAAGGCCACAACAGACACCCTGTCGTCAAAAGTATAGCCACAGATTGAGCGGAGACAACTTTTGTGGAAGACATCCATCTGATTGAAATGGGATTTATATGGGGTCCACTATTCTGAGTCGTACCATGTCACCAACATTAAATTTTTTAACCCTGTGAACTCGACCAGCATCGAATCAATGCTCATTATGTCAGAAGTCGAATGGACTGGCTATGGAGCAATACCACAATCCCAGAGGACTGTAATACGGAATGATGCTATGTGGCAAAGAAACAATGCAAATAGCCAATCAAGTTTAAACTTCCATTGTGCAAGAACAGACGAAAGAACCGATCGCATTGGTGTGATATTATCCACCAATTATATGCAAAAAAAGACTGGCATCGAAAACTTGCTACTCAAAGAGAACAGCATCACCGTGCAACTTAGGAATTGATCCCATCTGCCTACTCCCAGTGTCCCAAACTCTCTCAGCTCTACGCATCCATATTTGGGTGTGGAACCACCCACGGATCCATTGATGATTTACAAAAAAAAAAGCCGTCTTCGGACCTGAAAGACAAACAGGAAAATTATATATTTATGTACTATAAATTGAGATTTGGAAAATACGTCTAAGAAATTTGCGTAAATGTGCGTAAAAATAAATCCTTTAAGTTTGATTCCCTAAATTATTTCGGACTCTGCATGCCATTAACCCTTTTTGGTTGCGGGTGCTTCTTTTTGGTGATGGGTCCCAACCTGTACAATTGTTCATTGTACTACCTGCTACTATTTGTATACCACAGGGGATTTGTCCGCCGCGCAATAAAAAACGGGACTAAAAATGGCCAATTGTGCGCCAAGAAGAAGATAAACATCATCAGTAAGGACTTTAAGTGCGCGGCGGGACGCTATGGCAGCGAAAGTTTATTAGCACATTCTTTTAGAGAAAATGGAAACAAAAAGGAAAATTATACTTGACATCAGGAAAAGACATAATGAGGAAAGAGGGCTTGGAAAATCTGATACGCACAAAGATTGATGGCAAGAGAAACAGAGAAAAACAAAGCAGAATATACTTAGTGAGCTTGACTAAATGGATGGTGGAACAAGCAAAAGACAAAATTTATTAAGAGGTACAAAAGACAGGAAATTGTGGAGAGCTATGATCGCCTACACCTGAAGGCACATGACACAAGGAAGAGATCAAAGAAATTTATATGGTGCTTAATGAAAGAAAAGGGCTTGGAAAATCTGATATTCACAGGACAGATTGAAGGCAAGAGGTCCAGAGGAAAATGTGGATTCCGGGTTGAAATCCGGTATCAATAAATAACAAACGCCAAGAATGAATATAGGAAAATAATGTATTAACATAATAATACAAACTGGTAAAGCAGGTTAGTAGTTCCAGGAATACGGGTTAGTAGCAAAATATCTATACAGTCTTTTGTATTGAAGTATCGCTGTATGACTTCTTACTGAGTCTAAGTGCTCCTACAACGTTGTTACCTCACCCTCACACTTCCGGTTACCTACAACCTTTTACTCTGTCACTCTGGACTCGACTCGACTCAACTCGACTCCTGCTCTCCTTTCCTCTCGTCTCGCTCTTGCAGTAGTATATGTATATACTGGGTGAGTTCATTTGTATAAAAAGGGGTGGACCACTCAACAGAAAACAACACATAGCCTAACTAGTGAATTTGAGTAAATGGATGGCAGAACAGGGCTTAGGAGAGATATCAAAAAGACAACATTTATTAAGTGCTAGAGAGGAGAGGAAATTATTCAGAGCCATGATCGCCAACCTCCTGAAAGAAAGAAAAAAATAAGAGATAGTACATAGAATTTAGTTACTAAGGAGATGGCCCAAGCCCTTATTACTTTAAAGAACGTCTCCAACTGAGTCGCATGTAGTACAATGGACAATCCTGCAAGTCGTTTACCCAGTTTTATTATTCATTTTTCAGATACCATATCTTCCACGAAAATTAAAATCACCATGAAGCGTTCCTCCAAAGGTTTCGTTTCGATCGGTGAGGTTGACAACAATGGTCGTTTCGTTAGCCTTCAGAACGCCAGTACTTTACAATCAGGAACTGTAAGTTAAAGAAGTAAAAATTTTCCTTATATTTAAAACGAGCTTAGGATACGTTAATTACTGCGGAGGACTTTTTAAGCCTTCGGCCTTTTACCTTCAGCGTCCTATGTGCGTAAAAGTTATAATAATTTATAAATAATAAAATTATTTTAATCTTTATTTGACACCTTAATTCGGCAGAATCTTTCTTCATATACGCAACAGATCTTTGTAGTTTGTTTACATTTATTTTGTGCGCAACTTTTATTTTCTTTTAAAATCACCATTCCTTATGATCCCTTCACATAAAGTCAGTTTTAAAAGACATTAGGGAACCTGAATTATGTAATAATTCGAATACATTACAGTACGTGTGCTAGAAAAAGAAAAAGAAAAAGAAACATATGAGCAACATACCGTGCCCCCGTAAAGTTTTAATTAAGGTTTAATTAGACAATATCAATTGCAAATGCAACGAAAAACGAAATTATGGTTAAACCTTTAATAGAGAATTGTTTTCTTAAATCTTTCACTCTGTTCGATATTTAATTTAACTTTAAATAAGTTATTTATTTAATTTTTAATCGCATGTAACTACAGTAGTTATTAACCTGTAACTTCAGATTGTTTACGATTCGTCGAGTTCAAAAAATGGATGGACGGACACATGTACAATAAAGAGTTTTTCTTTGCAACGTAAATAATAATCATAGTGAACACACAGTCAAAAATAACATATTTTCTACAAATGAATCTCCAATTTAAAATATCATAAAGAAATACTTTACCCCAATTGAGCCAAACAAAAAAATCAAATTACTTATCTACTACAAAAAAATTAAAACAGCCTACCTTATCCTAAAAAATAACAACACACCACCAAAATCAAAATTGCAACAAACGAACATTATTTATGAGTTTAAATGTTCCTTAAGTAACTGTGTTCCTGAACAAACCGAATTCATAAATAATTATATTGGTCACACAACTACATGCCTATCCAGACGCCTTATGTTGCACTTATCCGATAACAGCTCCATTAGAACCCAATTAAACACATACACAAACTTACCAGACTCCATCCGAAACATACTAGTAGAAATTGCAAACAAAATAACCTCATCCAAATGTAAAAAAAAAAAAACGATTAAAATAATGGAAGTCTTAATAATAAAAAAAAAGAAAAAGCCAACACGGCCACAATGTGTTGTGTTCGGAAAATAAAACAACCCTATAACCGTAGAAACATACTCACAATCCAGTTAAAAAGCAAAAAGTAAATCATCCTTGATAATGGCTAAAAGTAGAGCCAAAAGCGCTCGGACATACAGAACATTAGAACAATTTCTACACATTCTGTGTCCAGAAAAGAAAACACTTGTTCGAATACAAGAAAAATTAAATAAAAAGCTTAATCGCAGTACTTTGTCTGTAGTCTTTAATGAAACATGTATAAATGAAGGATTGCTAGCTAAACACACAATATACGCAACCACACACACATATATGTATGTATATGTATAGATATATATGTGTGTGTGTGTGTGTGTGTGTGTGTGTGTGGAAAACGGTTAAAAGAGTCCTTAATACAAAATGTAAAAAAGGAAAAAACAAATGTGCAAAGCTATAAAATATCAAAGCTAAGGAATTCTAACCACTCATGTTACTATGGTTCCCCCCCCCCGCCTCCCACCTTCCCTGGTAAAGTTTCTTCAGGCAGTCGAGGTGATTCCCGAACGCTTTGTTTATTTTTTTAAACATTCTCAACGGGAATTACGATTGAAGAAGGAGTAAAGCAAGAGTAGTTGGAATGTAAGGGAGAGGGGGGGGAAATTAATATTAATCAAATTTATATTAAAAGAAAAATATTTAAATACGAGAAGGAAGGAAAATGAATCTTAATAGAAATTAATATTTTTTTTTTAAACTAAAGAGAGAGAAAAAGTTAGAGTGAATATCTCAATAATAATCGTAATTGAGGGCCGAGGGAGGGGTAAATGAATATTGGATGAAATTTAACTTAAACAATGGCAAAAGGAATGTAAGAGGGGGAAGAGAAAAAGTAAAATAAAGAAGGGGGGAAAATTAATATTAATAATAATATTTGAAACTAAGGAGAGACGCAATGTTAGGGTGAATGTAAGAGACGGAGAAAATATATTAATAATGATAATATTATAATTATATAATATACTGTACAAATCCCCTAAACCGAACATCCGAGATGTCCGCTATTGAGGTTACTGTTCGGATTCGGGAAAGAAAAGGCTGTTGTGGCAAGCTTTAAAATTTTTAAGTTTTAGAGTTTAGGATACAAAAGATAGTTTGCAACGCTAATTCCTTTTTTTTTTTTTTTTTTTAAAAAGTGTAGACTGAAAGCATAAATGTACAAAATAATTGACAACCCATAGTAATGAAAAAATTGGTGCTAAACAAATATTTGTCATTTGTGAGAAGCTAAGGCACTTTATGAAATGTCTAAAAATTTATGAGAGTTATAAATTTATCATTCGTCCATTGTCAGATCTTCCTTAATTTCGCTACGTTCTTCATTTGCGTTAATCACATTTGTTTCTATGGTGTTTTGTTTTTTTGTTGTTTTTTTTTATGCGAGTACGACATTGTTTCACTTCCGGGGAAGAAAAGACTATACTTATGTTCGGATTTGAAAATGAGTCCAAATTCGAGAAAGTCAAGATTATGCTCTGTTGGGATTTTGGGAGTTCTGTTGTAAGACCACAAACAAAAAAAAGGGCCTCCTTATTGATATGGCAGTCGCTGCTGACTGTAATATATCTTTGAAGATATTCAAAAAGCTGTCAAAATACAAGGACCTTGAAATAGAAGTCTCGAAAATGTGGCATATGGGAACATCAACAATCCCTGTTGTAGTTGGAGCCCTAGGACTGGTTGGAAAAGATTGCAGTAGACTAATTGAAGGGATTCCTGGAAGTCCATGCTTCATAGAGATACAAAAAATTGTTCTGACAAGTACAGCCCACACGAAGGGCTTTATCTGGACGGGAACCGGAAAGAAATGTGTAAACGTCAGAAATCAAAGAAAAAAATAATAATAATAATAATAATAATAATAATAATAATAATAATAATAATAATCAAGAGTGGAGGAGCAAATCAATATTTGAGTAAATGCAAATTAACAGTAGTAGAGAGTATTTAAGGGACGGAAAAAAATTTAATAATATTGGTAGAGGCAAATTAAGAGTATAAGCGGTATAAGGGGGTGAGGAAGAGGAAGGTTAATAATTAGAGAAGGGGTAACTCAAGAGTATAGGAAATGTAAGATGGGGAAGGAAGAAAAAAATATAATAATAATAAGGGGAGGGACAAAGCAAACGGTTATTCAATGGAAGGGAGGAGGTGAAAAAATACACGTATATTCATCCGGCGTCGTATGAAACCAAAAAGTATTTTCTTATATATATATATATATATATATATATAACGTTAGCCCTTTAAACAAAAGGAATGAATTGATGGTTACATATAGGCATAAAAATAAATATCTTCTTAAATACGTTGATCCAGATTAATTTTCAATGTAAGTTACGTGTTTTTACGAAAAAGAACAAATAGTCTCCCGTTATGCTTAATATTAACAATAAAAAAAAATGATATTTACAACACTAAAGTAATTTTTCTTTCACATATATACAAAACCCAATTATTTTAAATGACAAATATTTTTAAAATTTAAAAAGAAAACTGTAATTCCAATATGATATATAACTGCGCCAACATTGCGATAACCAGATAATTTAAATTACATAACAGTCAGTCTCTACTCACCACCTGAAGATTGCATTGCACATGAAAATCCGAGTTGCGCTATTGGTGAGGGATAATATGTATATTTATTAATATATAATAAATAGCTATGTTGTATTACATCGATCACTGTTTTATTAAAAACATCCTTTTTTATTTATTTACTTAAAAATAGACGGTGAATTTGAAAGGATGGAAACTGATTCGAAAACTGCTTGCAACCAAGTCTGTAGAAGAAGTCTCCCACGAATTTGTCTTTACAAACGAACATGTCCTCGGTGCTGGACAAAACCTCAATGTAAGTGAATCTTTTCTTTGTTACTCATTAGAATTTATTGATCAGCTGTCAATTTTCTGTTACCTGCTGGTAAAATCTTTCCGATCCAAACAAAATGTGCGCTAACTACTTCTATGTTCCGTGTCCCCACAGGACATTGGAGATCGTAGCTCTCCACAATTTCCTGTCCTTTTTAGCTCTTAATAAATTTTGTGTTTTTGTTAAACCTTGTCCTGCCACCCATTTATTCAATCTCGTTAGGTAGGCTATGTGTTGTTTTCCTTTCTCCCTCTTGCCTTCAATCTATCCTGTGAGTATCAAAGTTCCCAAGTCTTTTCTTCATCTGTTAGGAGACATTCACTGCCACATAAAAGGACTGATATTACATTGCAGTTTAGTACTATTTTCTTTGTTTCTAACGAAATTCATCCTTTTCTTAATACTTTGCTTAGCTTTTGGAAGACATCCTTCGCTATCATAATGCGCCTTCAGATATCAGTGTCGAGCTTTCTGTCCTCTGTTAAAATACTTTCCAGATAAATTGTTGTACTTGTTTGATTTTGGTATCTCTAAAATATTCGACTGTAACTTTTTCTCACAATGCTCCTTTCTCTCTTCTTGCAATTGAAGTTTAGTCCTTTCTTCTCGCTTTCTTTCACTAACTTCGGTAGGAATTCTTGTAGTTTCCTTTTTATGCCTGCTATTAACCTTGTGTCATTTGGCCGTCTTATATTTTTAAAATTGTGATCACCAATAATGAATCCTGTTCAGACTTCTAATTCTCTCGGGATTGCTTCACTGTATAGGTCGAATAAGTCCGGCAGACAAATCCTTGTCTTACACCACTTTCTATTTTTGAATATTCACTGAATTCATTTTCTACTTGCACGCAAGCCATTTGCTGTCAGTATAGATTCTGGGTTCTCATTTTAAATGCGACATAGAATTCCGAAGGCGCGTTATAATAAAGAAAGATGCCTTCCAAAAGTTAAACAAAGTATTAAGAAACAGGAACATTCATTAGGAACAGAGAAAATAGTGCTGAATTACTATGTAATATCTATGGTATATACTGACGTACAAGGTGACTGGGCGTATAAGACGACCCCCAAATTTTCAAGTTAAAATGTAGGTTTCGGGATATATTCGCCGTATAAGGCAACCCCACCAAATCAATTTTAAAATGTACTGTATTGAATTTATTAGATAAATTCAGTAAGCATATAAGATTGGGTGGGGGTTATAAGGTTGAAAGGTCGCCTTGTACGCTGACATATACGGTAATCTCCTATACACAGATGAAGAGGATATGTGCAGCAATATAGATGTGGCTCTGCAAAAGGATGAAAATCGCAATCAAAATATGATCCTTTATTTATTTGTAATGATGTAATAATATTCTACATAAAAGGAAATTTTTCACATTTTTATATTATAAACAGTATAATAATTATGAACTGTATAATAGAAACAGTATAATAATTCACATACCTTTCTTGTTATTATGTCTGTTTTCTTTCTCAATACGGAATATTCTATTATTTATCTGAATTAATGGCAGTCTGTATAATGTCATTTTTACTTTAATTGAATAAAGATTCCATTCTATTATTTTTATTCTTTAAATGAAATATTACAACATTTTTTGTTTAAAATATTTCAAACATTTTTAAACGTTCTGTCTTTTTCTTTCTTTTTTTCATTTTTAATTCTTTCCTTCTTTCTTATTAATATGTATGCGTTCTTTCTTTCTTTCTTTTTTTTCTTTTCACCATTTCATTTTCCTTAACATTTCCTAGTTTTTCCCAGCTTCTGTACACGTCGTATTGTCAGCATCTCTTTGTTGAACCACATTTCTATTAGCTGAAGTCTACGCTCCATCTGCGAGGAAAATGGCCATCATTCACTACCATTATCTGATGGTGAATGTTAGATTTGATATTACATCGCGGTTGAGAACCTTTTTTTTTGTTTTGTTTTTCCCTATTTTCTTAATATTTGGCTTAGCTTTTTGGAAAGAATCTTTCGCTAATAGAATGTGCCTTCGGATTTCAGTGTCATATTTCTGTCTTCTGTTAAAAAAAAAACTTCACAGATATTAAAATCTTTGTGCTTGCTTGATTTTGGTATCACTAATTCCTCTTGCTTACAACCATATATCTTGTCTTCTGACAATTGATAGTTAGTCCTTTCTTCTCGCTTTCCTTTACATAGTTAAAGTATGAAAAATGTGGCGTGAAATTTCGAATGCTATTTTTTTTCTGTTGTCCGTTTATTTACGATCAACAGTACCACATAAAATTTCAAGATTTTCCTATAATTTGAATTTTCTGGTGAGTCGTAATTCTTAACATTATGATTAAATACATTGAGATTTCCAAGGCCTTAAAATATCTTTAAAAATGCATTTATTTAATATTTGAGCTCAAACACGTAAAAAAATCCACTATATTATGAAACAGCGGTCATTATTCAAAGAAGTAAGAGGGTACAAATGGAACGGTGAAAGTTGAAAAGTTTTACTGAATATTTAAATATATAATTAAAACATTGTATTCCAAATAACAAATGCTTTATTTAAAAATCTTGACTCTAACATGCATTCAAAACCCAAATATATAATTTTATACCACTCTCTCATCATTAATACTTTTTGTATCTTCCCCACTTCTTTGGTCCTGTCGACCCCGCTGAAGAGTGTGGGGAGCACAGGTCTCAACAGCACTAAGCGTTGCTGTTGGGGTTTCTATAGCAAGTAAGATTTTGCGGGTAGAATTTACTACCTAGCATGCCCAAAACTGGTTTTGTACCAGGTTTTCATTTACAGCACCCGGTATTCCCGGGAAGTCCCCCATCCAAGTACTGACTAGGCTAGACATTGCTTAACTTCGGTGATCAAACTCGAACCGGTCTTCCAGACCGATGTCACTGTAAGCCACTCTTCTTTCTGCTTTCTGAATATTATACATTCTTTATTTTTGTCACTAAATCTAGACGGCGTCTCTCATATGTCTTTTTCTTACATCTTTCAAAATCGCAATCAAAATACGGTCCATTGTTTATTTGAGTCAATGGCAGTGCGTAACGAACGTCCGAAGTGGGGAACTTACAGAATAATAATCTGATTCTTTGTCATTCTTTTTCGTTAGATCTGGGCTAAGAATTGCGAAAAAGAAAGCGATTTCAAGAAAGGTGACATCTCCACCAACATTGAAAACTGGGGCGACATGAACAGATCTTCTGAACTGGAGTTAATCGATGATAAGGGTGTCGTAAGTATTTCCTTTTGTTTGAATTTGTTACTAAAACGATTACCTTAGACCAGTGTTTCTCAACTTTTTTAAACATCAACACACCTCGAAGAAAATAAAAATATCACGGCACATTTAGCAGAGGTTTTAACGGTTAGACAATTTAGATGTTATGAAATAAAACCATGGATTTTTTAAGAATATACACACAAATATGAACTTACTTTATTTCAATGTTCCACACTCATATATATATATATATATTTATGCCGTGACATTATTTCGGGGCACACTTCATCAGACCGCACGGTACACTAGTGCGGGTGTGTATCACTCCCTTAGACATTTCAAATGTTTTTGACAATCTGTGGCATAATGGTTACGATACGCCCAGTCAGTCATGGCATCTCTGAAGGAATTCATTCACGCAATTAGCTTCTTTTTCTACATGAAGGCTGTTGTCAATGGCCAGACTTTTGAAATGTAATGCAGGTGTATCCAAGGTTTGATCCTCCTCCCTGCTCTCTGTTTCATTTTTAAAGATCTGCTTAGATACATTCTCAGACTATTGGTAAGCATCTACCACTCACTAGAGAAACATTTCCCCCGCCCCCAAAACAAGATAATCAGCTTCCAGCTGATCTCTCCTCTCATCTTGCTCTAACAGCTCTCTCGGATAAATACCTGTTAAAAGAAGCTAGTATCGTTTCATCATTATTAATCAAATCCTGAATTGTCTCCGGACACGATAAACGGTTCCACTCTTCTTGAAGATTGTTGTGAAATGCCAGTCTTTGAAACATAATATCAATGCACAAGTCCACAAGGATTCTTCACAGTCCTACTTTCTGGTTTATATTAACGATCGGCCTAGAAACATTCTCAGATTTTTGGTAAACATCTATGCAGGTGATACTAATGGTTATGTACACACTTCCAAAATCCAAGATGATCGAAGACTTGCAGCTGATCTCCACTCTGATTTAGCTCTGATAACTCAATGAAGAAATAACAGATTTGTAATTCCCACTATATTAAAAAAACCTAAACTAGTATTGTTTTATCATCAGTGATTAGATCCCGAGACTTTACGAGTTACGATGAACGGTTTCATTCTTATTGAGGCTCAATACAATGAACGCCTTTTGGGTTCCTAGTTTATTCCAGAACCAACATAGTAGCCATATAAAACAATAAATCGCTCAAGATGCTGGGAAAGTGGTCGCCCTATTATGTCGTTTCATTAATTATATGACATCTTCCGCCATGATTTATCTTTACAAAAGTCAGATTAGAGAAAAAATGGATTATTGCAGCAGCCATATTTCGGTTCGGACTGATCAATCTTCACTTGGTAGAATTTAAAATCGTCTCTGCAGTCTTGTGGGGGAGAGACTTATTTCCCCCTCTGCCACCTCTTTCCCACCACTTTCATCGCAGAGACTCTGTCACTAATTCCATGGCAAATGTTCCGATGAACTCCATTCTTTCATTTCCCTCCGTTCAGACCATTACATCTAGGAAACACCACTTGTACGAAATGGAATCCTCTACATTTCTTCCGTGTTCCAAATGTAAGAAAAAAGTTCCACTGACACAGCGTTGCCTAAACTCGGCCATTTATGGCACAAACTCCTCCTCCCCCGCACACTTAGAGTATGTACAACTCACACATATCCGACGGAGAATTTACTAAACAGATGAAATTTCTCAGAATTCGTGTGATTATTGCCTTTCAATTATTCAAAGATTTGTTACAAACTCAGTTTTTTTGGCTCCTAAATGAATCGATAACAAAGGTTCCAAATGAATTCTGACTCTTTCATCTGATTGTTGCTATTCAATATTTCTCTCGATCAGCAATATCTGGATGGGTTATTTCATGTCGAATTTTGTATGGGGCACCCAGTAAGGATCGAACCTACTACTCACTAATAATGGTCATTCAGACTAACCTTGCTAACCATTACCCCCATCCCAATTTTGGGTTGGTTGATTTTCCAAAATAGTCTTTGTTGAGTCAATTTATGCTGAATTTCTAATGAGGCCATCCAGTGACAACAGAACTCATTCAATATGGTTAACAAGTCTAGTCTCGTTAACCATTACCCCAAACTGAGTCGCCTAATATGTGTGTTTTTTTTCTTTCTTCCAGGTAAAAGCTACCTTGTCTATTAAAGCTGTCTTCTAGATGAACAACTCATTGCAGTCGTCATCCAATAGAGGACCTTCCCCGAGCAGCTTTTTCTCTCTTTATTTCGTACACTAAGCGACCTTCTCCGATTTCGAAATCACTCTACGCTTTTTATTTCACAAAGGAGAAGGCGTTTTTCAAACTCCACACATATTTATCTAACTTTACTTTCCAATCTTTGTCTATTTTATTCTTCTTAACTTTCATTACTTTTGTATTTGAACTTAAAGAAGAGAGATATGATCGAGAATTGAATAATTATGCGCCATTTGCTGTCAAGATTATACTAGATTATCTTTTAAATGTGTTTCGTGTATATTCTCTCCTTAATCTCACCCACGAGAAACTAATAGTTACGGGGAAGTAAACATGAGTTGTAGCAGGAGGGGGCTGTAAATTTGTGTGATGTGGTTTAAACAATAAAACTGTAGGAGATCTAAAATATATACTCGCTTGGGACATTGTGGATGTCATAGCCACACAATACACAAGGTCAGTTAGAGCTGTCGTAGAAAATCAAAAGCCAATCGGTTTTTCATTTATTCAAATGGTTGGATACTTTTAGAAAGATGCCCCATATATATATATATATATATATATATATATATATATATATATATATATATATATATATATGGGGACATCTTTTCTAAAAAGTATTCAACCATTTCGTATAAATGGAAAACCGATTGGCTTTGAATTTTTTTATAAAAATTTTGATTTTCTAAATCTTTGATTTGATTTTTTGATTTTTTTAAAACATTGATTTTGGATTTTTCTAAAAAATTTTGATTTTCTAACAATTTTCTAAAACCGATTGGCTTTCATTTTCTATCTCCTTTGATTTTTCATATAAAAATTTTCTAATAGTTTTTGTTTGTAGGTCTTGAAGATTGAGAGCTGTTTTTTAGAGCTCTCATGAAATAAAAATGTTTACCTATGGGGTTTGAAATGTTTGATATTCTTTAATTCATAATATATATATATATATATATATATATATATATATATATATATATATATATATATATATATATATATACTCGTCTTGAAAAACCTTAGGTGTTTTGGCTTGTAAATGAACAAACCAATACCCAAGGAAAAATCAGGAATAAAAAAGAAAGAACTAAGAACATGAAATTGAGACGTAAACAATCATCCAGAATCCAAGTTCAGAGTCCAAAGAAAAAACATCCAAAAGAGTAAAGCAAAAGCAAACCTAACTAGTTAGTTTTGCCTGGCTCTTCAGGTTCATAGTTATATATATATATATATATATAATATATATATATATATATATATATATATATATATAAACACACACACACGACAATGTACGATGGGTAAATTGTCGCCATTTTATATTTTTCGCTCATGCGCGTTGTTTTTGTTTTTTAATTTGTCGACTGCACACTATAGTATAGCCGGTTAGGCACTGTCTGTGAGAAAAAGAACACCATGACATAATTCACTCTGCCAGAAATTTGGAAACGGCATGCTGCACTGCTTGGCATTCGTACCAGAAGCTCAATACGAACATTGCAGAGTGTTTGGGTGTCAATTTGAGGACTGTGCAGATGATTCGGAAAGAGTTGTATCAGTCTAATTGTGATTACGAAGATGTTTGGAGTTATTGCTAGTGTTGACGACATTATGTCTCCATTCATCTTCCCACAGGGACTCAGACTCAACACGGAGGCCTACATCAAGTTCCTTGAGGAGGTAGGGATGCCCTACGTCAAAATGGTGGCTGCTAGAAGCCCCAATATCTGACAACTGCATCATGCCACATAAGCAGGAGAACCCAGTCATGGCTGTCAGTTATTTTCTGCAACCACATCACCCTTTACATCTGACCACCCAACTCCCCAGACTGCAATCCCCTTGATTATTATGTATGGGGGGGGCAGAGTTGAGCGAGAGACCAACAAAACTCCTTGTAATACCAAAGATGAACTGAAGGTAAGGATTATGACAGCATTCACCAACTTAAACAAGGAAACCATCCAGAATAGTTGCAGGAGATTCTGGAGTCGTCTGGAGTCGCCTGGAGACCGTTGTTGAAGCCAATGGCGATTTCAGTTATATCACTCAATAGAGACTAAGTGGAAAGTCAGGCAAAGATGCCCTAGATAAGTAGAATTTGGAGAGAATTTACAAGCAAAATATTGGTATGGATAGAAGACTTTGTCACAAGAATCACAAGAACCAAAATTGTTTGAGACTATACGGTGCCTCATTCTATAAGTTCTTCGAGGACATGTTTACAATTATTTTACGCAAGCACAAATAGGCGTCTGTTGAGAATGGAACAATCGCGTTGGTATAGCCGGAAAAAGTAATTCTTATGGGCTATAGCGGCTGAGCAAATTGGTGTGAACAATGGAGAAATTGTAGTTTCACTTGGTATTTCTGAGAAGGTATAAAAACATAGATGTCAATTTTAACCCAAGAAGAAACCCCGTGGAATAATTCTCAATAGGAAGCTCAACAGTATCAATCCAGTTGGGGATATTGAAGAAGGTCTTGAAATGAATCCTCATCATTATCTTGGTAACGGAAAGAAGTCTTATGAATAGGCGGTTCTTTTCTAATAGACGATTCTAATAATAATTTCTAATAAGAAATATCTACAGATACTACACCGTGACCCGAATTGCCAAGAGGACTGAGTTGCAATTTTCGGCAAGAGGTATAAGAAAAAGTAAGGAACATATCAGGTAAAGACGCATATTGATCAGATTTATTAAGGAAACGAGTATTCGACTATTTAAATAAGAGACAGAAATATTGAATGTCTGAATACCGACAACGTCAGTGACATTAAAATGGTTAAGTCAATTAACTGCCTTAACTTTTTGGTGATTTGATTGATCAATAGCTGTGACTTTTTGGCGATGAGCATAAAAATGAACAATAAAACCACAAAAATGTTCGCAGATCAATGTAGAAAGAGAAAGAGAGAGACATTACTATACAGTCAGAAATTTTGTCTAATACATTACAGTCCTGAGAAGAAGGGGAGCGATAAAGTAAAACGCGATCGCTAACAGATTGCAATAACAAAAGTCGAAAGCAGATGAAAGAATTATCGGGGGACTCAAGAGACAATTCCCTTGCAATTGGGAGATTTCCCTGGATATAAACACCGGGGTCATGCATATGTATAGTAAAATCTTTTCGCTAAAGAGGAAGATAGCCCGGAACATGTAATTCATTGGCGGCGATAGAAGAATTTAAATTAGTTTCGCAAAGTGCGAGGATATTTGGAGACCGTTTCAAAAACAAAAAATTCTACACTCCAGAAACTGGAATGGATATCAGGAATTTTGGAGAAAGATATGTTGAACGTGGTAGGTGATTTTTTTTTTTTTTTACTGGTTCTCTCGTATTTGTTTTCATTCTATCTGCTATGAGAATTTAGTTTTAAGAAAGAAAGAAAAAGGAAAAAAGCCCAAATAATTATAATACAAATTGGCCAGAACTTGGCTAAAACTAAATCATGTGACCTCAGGGTTTCCAACATGCAAGGGACACCAATCCATGCGCGAAATGACACAACAAATACCACGATATTATGTGATGTTTTATCAGAGCAGCCTCTCTAAACGCTTACCAAAGTGTTTGGGCTCCTTACTACCAGTCGAAACCAGCAACCAGAAAACTGCCAACCCGGCCCCCTCATAATGAAAAGGCACAGCCATTGGTCAATCAAATCACCAAAAAGTTAAGGCAGTTAAATCATAGTCAACGCCAAGGAAGAAAAGGACTGGTAAACCCTAACCCTAAACAGTTAACAAAAGATAATAACCGACTCCTGTTCAATGGACATGGAAAGGGCGATAAACGAGCCTATCTACTCTTATTAAACTGTTTACAGCACAGGGAGATTTTATGGTGATGTCATATCTAGGAAGCTTACCGAATAAGACTCTAAACCCCTTCTGATCATTACTGAATTGTTAATATCACTCCGAACGTTAACCCAGTTGAACTGAAAGGAATATTAACATAAACTCATACCATATGATCAAGTTAAAATAATTGAGAATTTAAGACTTAAATATACATACAGACACAACACACACGCATACTTATACACTGATCATCGGAATAACGACTTAGTTGACAAATGGACCACTGATTTTTAATATCTATATGATTTATGTTCGAATGAATATAAGAATTCTATCAATAAATATGAAAAGAATATTTATATATGAGAGTAGGCTGAACAGTTCATAGTCTAACTACGAAGGGGTGATGCTAGAGTTGTGAAACCTTGACTCTTCTTATTAATAACTGCAACCACCACCACCCAGGAAAACATTGATTGTTTTAACAACATGGTGATAGATGATAGGCGATTGTCTATAAATCAAATAGCCAATGGATATCCTGCATGAGAGTTGAAAATATTCTGCACAATAAACATGGCATGACGAAGATTTCTGTTCGGTGTTTTCCAAGTCTTCAGACACATGATCAAAAGAGCACCAGGCTGATCCCATTCCGAGAAAATTTGACATTGTTTGAGGCAGCTCCAGCTGGTTTCCTGGAACGTTTCCGAAACCAAAATGAATGTTGGGTTCATTACCTTTGAGCGAGAGACAGAGACAATCCATGCAGTGGAAACATCCCTCTTTGCCTGCTCCAAAGAAGGCCAAGGTCTTTCATTTATATGGAAAGTGATAGCCTCAATTTTTGGAATGCAAAAGGCATTGTGTTTATTGACTATGTTCAAAAGGGCCACGCCATCAATGGCAAGCACCATGTCAACTATGCCGAAAGTCTGTCAAGACCAAATATTGCACCGTCACACAAGACCTTATTTCAATGCACCGTCACACAAGACCTTAGTTTCAAGACCTTAGTTTTTGTATTAACGCAGTTTTCCTGGAGAACACCTGTGTTAGTACAAAAAGATCTCACTTTAGCACAAATAACCTTGGCGAAGGGATATATCCATTTCTTTTATTTGTATTGTTTTGGTTAAACGTCAAGGAAGACTGGGCTCTCTAGCTTTGGATAGCATTCAGCCTAGGAGAAAGAATATTCTGAATTCAAAATTGTGAATACAGCAGGAAAGCACTCCACTATCTTTCCAAAGAAGTTATGTCAATTCACAGATAAGAAAGGAAATGAATATGCGAGGAACTAAGATCGACTACATCCTGGAATGAAAATAAATAGAATTAATCACTTATTCTACATAGATGACCTCAAAGTTTGCCAAAGACGACAAGAAATTAAAAGGTCTGCTCAGTACTGTAAAATGTTTTAGTGATTATGTCGGTATGGGCCTCCGGTAAGATTAATGTGCAGAAGTAACATTCAAGAAGGGGAATTATCGAAACACAATCAGTTGCTCTCAATTTGGTCACAAAAATTAAGATACTGGAGCAAGAAGAAGCCTATAAATACTCCGGAGTCATCGAAGAAGATGGGATGCAGCATACTAAATGAAGGAGAAATTAGACAAGAACACTACAGGTTTTTGCGTCCGGTGTTAAACATCGATTTGAATTCTCAAAACAGAATATTAGCCATAAACACTGACTTTACCTGTGGTGTTATACACTTTCAATATCCTTAACTGGACTACAGCTGATATTAAGCGAATGGATGTCAAAACGAGAAAGCTATCGCATGAATCATCATCAGGACGATGTTGATCTTCTCTGTGTGTTCAGATCCGAAGGAGGATGAGAATTAGTTCAACTAGAACTGTCTTACAAAACAACAACTGGCTTTCAAAGGTACCTAGAAAATACAGAATACTGGAATATAATCTGTGTCAAAGAAGATCAAAGAATTAATAATCTTTCTGTTTAAAATAGCCGAGAAGCACTCTTTCGCTTTCGGTGGCAATCAGTGCAGAAAAACAACTCTGAATTCAAAACCTTGGAGAAGGTAACAGGAAACCACTCCACTTTTCTCCGAAGAAGCCATGATCCAAAAGAAGCATGTAGTAGTAGTAGTAACCCTCAGAATACATTGGAAACTATGCAAGAAGTATGGTGTTGGGTGCTTAGAAATATGGTAGAAACATTAAGCACCGTCGGTAGCAGAAAATGAACCTGTGAAACTCATATGGGATACGGCCATCTTGAATGACAAGCACTTGGAAAGCAATCGCCCTGATATCACACATGATATAAGATTATAATGGTCGAGTGTAGTTGTAATAGGTGTTGTGACGAAAGAAATGACTTACCCCGGAGATCGAAACGAGCACGGACGTGTCTTGCGTGCAAAGTGCTGAAAAGAAAATATGGCCGCTCTTGAGGGCGCAACTTATGACTGCTTGTCTCGTCCCTACGAGACGGGATTTGCACTTATGCACATTTTGGCCTGCTTGAATAGACATAAAAAGCGAGATGCTAAGAGCGATGGGGAGTGCGGATTACATTTGCTAGTCTGACGAGTGTATTGACAAGAATAAAGAAGATGAAAGAGACGAGACTGGCTTTGTCAATTGAAAAGTGCCCAGTGTGTGGTGGTGAAGAAATAGAGACCCGGAATCTATTTCATTGGGGCGAGTGAGGAGGAAGAAGAAGAGTCGGTCTGCTAGCGAACGACGCACTTGATTTTTTTTTACCCGCCTCATATTTTTTTTTTTTTATTATTACATCGAGAAAGCATCTTCTTGAGAGTCTGTTCCACAGTGTAGGGGATCGTAAAAAAAGAAACTCTTCAACTAGAACATCTATCTTAATAATGCAATGCAAAAATCCTTCTATATAACTGGGGGTGTCTTTGGTTTGGCATGAACTAGCACTTAATGTCCAAAGAAAATAATATTTCAGCGGAGCATTCTTCAGAGCAGGCACGAATGTATCCTGATAGACATTGCTGTCAAAATGTTCTTATCTCAAACCCATTGTGACGGCGGCGTAGGCGATAATACAGAGTCAAGTAGAAGCAAGTAGAAAAATGTCCCTTTTGTGGTTGACACACCTGGACAATTTCTAGGAATCTTTCTGCCTCGCAAGACGCATTGAGGCTACCTGACATTACCGGGTGTGCGCTACTTGGGACAATTCAAATAATAAAAACTGCATGAACAGGTACAGTATGCAGCTTATCACGTCCCTTTTTAGGGATTGATATATACTCGAAAAACTCATCGCCTTGGGCCGGTAACTAAATATCTTCAAACAAGTGCGATCATATATATCTTAACATGATCAACAGGTAGCGCGTCGGAACCTGTAACCTGCCTTGAAAAACACTTCGTCATTTCAACTGAAAGCTTTTGTCTCCAGGCAACATAAAAATTTAGGGGAAAGTAGGCGGTAAAGAGGAAACGACAGACAGTCACACAAAGGGGTCACAGATAATCTCCTTAGCAAAAGAGATCAGTGACAGTTGGGGAGAATGGTGTAGCGGTTATCGTTATGTATGGTTTGTAGAGATTGAAACCGAATGTAGTGTTTGTACTTTATAATGTTCGCCTATCACTGTATCTATGAAGAATATTAAAAGAGGAGACATTCCGGAATAATGATCATTCTCTCCCTATATATATATAGAGAGAGAGTAATTCATAAGTCTGA
>CAHIKZ030001146.1:257500-265000 GCA_903632075.3 Acanthosepion pharaonis
TGGGATGACATGCGAGCAGTTAAACCGGTTCAGCCCAAGAATTAATAAATCTTTCAACACCCTTTGTTCGTTATCGCCCGTGAGAGGGGGATTGGCGCATCTTTCTGGGTACAACACTTTACACTTACGGCAGATAAGCAGCGATACAAACAATTAAAAAAAACTTTATGGTGGTAACTTTATAATAAAATAGAATAAATAAATGAATAGCTTTTTCTCCCCAACAATTTTTTAAAAAGTTCAACTCTAAGACGAGTAGAGAATAATAATGTATAATTAGTATACAATATGTAATTCACTGGGTTCTTTCTTTCAAACCCTTTTCTACCAGACTGTCAGTCTCCATCAGAAAACCTACCCTGTAGGTTCGATGTTAGTCTTTCGTTATATGACTAACGAGTAACCAAAACGAGTTTTTAGTCCTCAAATTTCTTAAAAGTATTATAGTTATTTAGTTATTTAGTTATTTAGTTATTTTCGTTATATTTTTCCAAGAATTTATTTATCCATATATTTCTGGTTTCAGTTTTTACTTTTTGCTATTTGTAGGCGAGTTGAGTAAATAATTATAAAATCCTCTAACATTTATATGTACAAAAAACTCATAAATATGAGAAAGAACAAAATGGGAAAACAACAAAACGAGTATTATTTATCTGGTTGTTATGTGGGGGGGGGAGATATGAGGGACAGTAATACTGAGCAAAATTGTGAGTTTGTGGTCAAATGTAGATTAAATATGGATCAGAATCCGACAAAAGGGTAAGATAAAAAAAATAAGTAAAGTGTATATAGTCTTTTCTCGTATGTTTTTTTTATATAGCTGTGTGTAATGAGTGTCCAGATAAATAAGTTAGAAAATACAATAAATTTCTCTGATTTTCTTATCTCGAATGCTAAAAGATCATTTTTATTATTATGGCCTGAAAAGGAGATTAAATTTTCGTTGACGCACGTGTTAATGACCTGAGTGCGTGAAAAGCTTGTCCGATAGCGAGTATATCATGTATTTGTGTGTGTAAAGAAGAAAATTGGGTCGATTCTCATTGGTTTAGAATGAGTGAATTAACGATAATTATAATTGTTATCATTATTTTATTATAATAATTTTTTATGCTATAATTAATTTTTATCTATTTTTTATGGACACGATATATTTATTATGAACATTTTACTTAAATTATATAAACTCCAGGCAAAAAGTTTTGGGCCACACTGCATTTCTTTAAAAAGCACCTTAAAGTGATTAAAAGATAAAGTTTCATTAACTACAGTGTATTTGCTTCAATTTTTCCGTCTTTCTCTAGAGTCCTCTTTCTAACAAAAAGTTCAAATTTGGTTTCATCTGTCAACAATAAATTTTGATAAATTATGAATATTTTTTATGAGAAATATTATATTTTGTTTTCACCATTATCCTGCTCAGCCATCTTTATGAGACTGCCAAAAAGGCTAGAGATTTCATTCAAGTCAAGGGAATCACGAAAAAAAGAACAATATCATTCGATTTTACAAAGACATGCTGTACCATCTGTGGTTTATGTATAATTGGAAAACAATTCACTTTTCAACAAGACAACAATACAAAGCATTCTTCTAAATTATGTCAAAATGACCTCAAGTTAAAAAAAAAAAAAAGAAACAAAATTTTGGAAATTATGACCTGTCTACCTCAATCTCCTGAGGGAGAGTGAGTTTTTTCAGTGTTTAAAGAATGCTTAGGAAGGTCTTTTTTTTTCAAAACTGTTGGAAAGAATATTAAGAATTTGTAAAGCAGTAATTAAGGCAGGAGGTGGTTTTATTGATGAAAACAAAATATGATGCTGTTGTATGATAATTCTTTCTAGTTAAGTGCTTATTTTTTGTCAAAATAAAAACAAATACATTGTAGTTACTGAAATTTGATCTTTTGCTTTAAAATAAATACAAATATATCTCATTTTAAGTTTTTTTTTTAAGGAATTGGATAGATTTCCTATAAAATCTTGGAAGTTTTCTAACATACCCCAGTGGAATTGTCACTTTCCAAAATTCTAGTTTATAATATATAGGGGAAAATTGTAACTTTTATCCTCCTTTTTATCCGTTTTAACTGACACCTTTTTTTTTACTATAGTTTCTGAGCATTTTCTTGATGTCAAAGGGCATCACCTTTTAGAAAAATTCAAGAGAGCAAACTTTGATTGCTACAGATTCCTTTTACTAATTTTCTGCCAACAGTATAACATGTACAAGTTCAACTTCCTCTACTGCTCGGTAACGAATGACACGTCTGGTCTCTCTCAAGAAAGTTGGAACATATCCGGAGATGTCCGGCTACAAATGTTTGCCTGACTCATTACCCCAGCGACAAGCTAGACTATGTTACCTTTAGTTAATCTAAATAAATAAACGGCAAATTACTTTTCAGTATAACGTTTTTCAACGACTACAAAACTGTCCTTTTCAGGACAACTCTTATACAGACTGCGATTGATAAATTGTCGTTTAAATGACGCAAAAATGAAAATAACGTTGACATCTCATTTTTTTTTTTTTTTTTTTTTTTATATAATAACCAAAATTACACAAAAATATCTTGAATTGCGAAAGAGTAAATTTATTCAATAAAACTGGCATTGGCTTCAATAATGGTCTCCAGACGACTTCGGAATCTCCTGCAACTCTTCTGGACGGTCTCCTTGTTTAAGTTGGTAAATGCTACCATAATCCTTGCTTTCATTTCATCTTTGGTGTTACAAGGTGTTTTGGTGGTCTCTCACTCAACTGTGCCCCGCCTATAATAATCAAGGGTTTGCAGTTTGGCGATTTATGTAAGTAGTGATGTGGTCACAGAAATTGTCTAACAGCCGTAGCTGACTTTTGTTGAAAAATTCACTCATAAAAATTGCATTAGGAGTCCCTCTGGGATTTAGGGGCCCTGAGTTTTTAAGCTTCATTATTTTCATAGGAGATCCGCCACTTGTAAGTAGTAGTAAAATGTGTACTGCAGCCTCAATAAGTCGATATTGCAAATGGGAAACCAAAAATGTGCAAACCATGAAAATATTACTTTCAATTTCAAAGTCCTTTTAGTGAAGAAGTAATTGGCAAGGCACACTTTCAGTTCGACAGGCAGACATAGATAGGATAAAATTTATGATCTGCGTAGTAATAACGGTCGATACATATGAACAGAATGAGACAGACCGATATGAGTAGGTAGATATGAACAGAATGTGATAGATTGATAGATAGAAAGGCATATATATATATATATATATATATATATATATAAATATAAAGATAGATAGATAGATAGATAGGAAGGAACGAACGAAGAAAGGAAGGAAGGATAGATAGGATGAGGTAAATGTACCCCATAAGTATAAACACACAAACAGGGATACGCACATGTATTGAAATAGTGTGAGTGTATGGGGGGGTAGTTTTTAGGCTATGAAAGGAAATTTATCACAAAACTTCATTTCAGTTTCAGCTACAGAGATTTTACTTTTAAAGTCAATAGGAATTTTTTTTTCAATTTCGTTGGAAAAGTTGTTATCGTGTGTAGCTGAGTATTTTTTTTCTTTCTGACTGTTGCTAAAGGAAAGCAATCCGGGACACAAAAACACAAAATAAAATTACAAAAAGATTTATTATTATTATTATTACAGATAGCAACCCAAAAGGAATTTGTCGCTTTTTCACTTCCTTCATCCATTTTGAATTTTCCCCGCAATGTGTTCTTTTGGCCAATTTATTGATTGTTGGTTTTGTGTTTTTCTATACATGGTGCTTTTCTTCACCTTGCTATTCTCACGCTGGGCCAGTTGTTCATATATATATATATATATATATATATATATATATATATATATATATATATATATATATATATATATATATATATATATACAGTAACAGTATAACGTCTTCGACCGGGTCTTTCATTACTGGGAATTTTTACCGTTCAATTAGAGAAGTTTAATTTTAAAGTCATCCCACCCGAAAGTCAATATTAGCAATAACAGTTGGCAGCAACTGAGGCACATCCCTAAATAGGGGAGTTAACAATCTGAATGGTGGTTGGCCCTGAAAAGGGCCGTTTTTGCGTCCTCAATCTTGTTTCAGCCTCACGCACAGCAGCAGTTGAAGAGGCGTTTCTCTTCAGCCGTTGAGTCCTTTGATCATAATTTTCAGCCTCGTGCGCAGAAGTGTTCAGGTTGGCTCTTCTGGAAAGCCGATAGCTACGTTGATCTTCGGACTCAGTGGCTCCGATGGAAGCATTCCGAGAGGCATTTTGAGATAGGCAAACTAAACGTTCTAAAGACGATTCGTTATCTATTATTTGCATGGCGGACAGGCGGTAGCGGTTTTGCGACCTAGGCAAGTCCCTTTCTCTGGTGGCATGTCTTAGGCAAGTATGAATTGTCAAATGGAATGCGTGAGCAAATACCAGAGAAGAACGCTGTAAAGTTACAGGAATCAGTAAGGTCGAATAACTTTAGGATAGGTTGTAAAAATAAATGTTGAGTAATAACAAAAGCATGCTTACTTATTACTACGGTGAATGCAATTCAAAAAAATGGAGGACAATAAAAAAAAAATTGGGAATGGCTATAAACGACAATAAAAGCAACGCCTTAAAACTGTAGTAGTAGGCTTTCTGCAACGGAAAAGGTAACCTCACTTGTGAGCGATTGATTGCTTGGCCAAGAGGAGGGAAATGTGTAATTTGGACTTAAAACCGGCACTGAAGAATTATCTATGAAACAAAAAAAAATCATCGAAATCGGATAAAAACTGTGAAACGAATAAAAAACATCCGATCACACACACACACACACACACATTTTGAGATTATATATATATATATATATATATATATATATATATATATATATATATATATATATATATATATATATATATATATACAGTTAATGGACATAATTATTCCCACCCCGGCTTCCATAATTACAAATAAAGCTGTAATATCTCAAATTTCCATTTAAATTTCAAGTGCATTTTTTCACAAATGATGAAATAATGAATTTTAAATAATGCAAACTGATGCCTGCAACAGATTTTTTATTTTAATGTCAAACAATAACACAAAAAAATACATTTAAGATAAAACAAAATTATTGCCCCTCTTGCCTTAATAATCAATTGTGTAACCTTTATTCTTGATTATTGCCTTTAATCGCTTTTGATAGTTTCTTACAAGATCACGACACACATTGATAGATATTTTGCTTCATTCTTCCTTAGCAATGGCTTCTAATTCCTTCAAATTCGAAGGACTTCTTTCTCTTACTTTCTTCTTCAAATATGACCATAATTTTTCAATGGGTTTGAGGTTAGGACTTCGTTCGCGGTAGGCCAATGCCTTATTTTTGCTGCCCTCTAAGTATTTTGTAATAATTCGTGCCTTGTGTTTCGGGTCATTTTCATGTTGGAACATCCAATAACCAAGAATAACCAAATTTAAGAATAACCAAATACTTCTCTTCATACATGATACCCTGTATTTTCACTAGTTCTCCTGATTCAAAAGCAGCAGAACATCCCAAGAGCAGAAGGCTCCCACCACCGTGCTTAATAATAGGGAGTGGGGGTTGTGAGCTTCGTTCACTTTCCTCCGGGAGTTCATGTGACCAAATAATTCTAATTTGGTTCTATCTGACCATAAAACAGAGTTCCAATATTTACTTCCATGTTCCAGATGGCTTCTAGCATAAGATAATCTGCATTTTAGGTGTTTAATCTAAAGTAGAGTACTTTTCCTTGGACGACAAACTCGAAGTCCTATTCGATGAAAGCATCTAGTGATTGCCTTTATCGATACATTCAACCCTGATGTCTTTACATCATTGACAATGTGTCCTTTGTCGTTAAGTGAGGGTAAATGTGTGTGTGCGTTTAGTATATTCGAATTGGAAAGCAGATTGCTGGTCTTGGGAATGGGATCAGGTCTCTATTTTGACAAACTCAGGATTTTTCACTTTCCTCAAATTAAGGACTTTTATTGGGGGGGGGAGATTGGGCGAGGGTCGTGTCTAGAATTTCTGTCGACCTACGCCTGAAACACTTTTTAAATACCAACTATTTTAGACTGTGGGTGAATTGCTGGCGTTACTTTTCAAATGGACGCCGTCTGTAAAAAGCTTCATTTGACGCGGGGGGCATATTAGATTGCCTTAAATGCTAAATGGGGAAAGTCAAAGTAAGAAAGTATTTCGGAAAAAAGTGGAAGATAGTTCGATTCCAGTTAAATTCTCAATATATATTCAGAACATGCCGGGCTTAGGTGCGTTGGGAGAAATTTTGCTCTTCATGCGAGCTGTCGGTTGGCTCCGGTAAAATAGCCTTGGTGTCTATTCTGCTGGTCCCGGTAATATAGCTTTCGTGTCTATTTAGCCGGTCCCGGTAAAATAGCCTTGGTGTCTATTTTACTGGTCCTGATAAAATAGCCGTGGTGTCTATTTTGCTGGTCCCGGTGAAATAGCCTTGGTGTCTATTTTGCAGGTTCCAGTAAAATAGACACCAAAGCTGTTTTGTCGGTAAATATAAATAGTCTTTTAGAACTAAGAATATATCATATTTGACATCGTTAGTGAAGTGGTTGTGTCAGCTGTGTCGGCCAAACTTGAACAACATGGATTCTGTGGTATGTGACTGTTTTCTTCAGTGGGTGTACTTGAAGTATATCGGCAAGTGAACCATACCCAAGGGCAAGTTTCGGTTTTGCAGAGATTGTTATGCCTTATTAAAATGATACCATTTTACTGGCAGAATCATAATCCTATGGGTTGAAGTAGTTAATGTTGGCTTTAAAATAAACTCTACTACCCATTACTTATGGACTTAAAATTCCCCTGCAATTGATCAAATTTTAACATTCTTTTTGGAAGTTTGCTGCTCCCGAACGCCCAACTGTATGGTCGCGCTGAGTTCGCCAGAATCTCTTCATAGTCTACATTTTGGCAGTTAGGTCGTAGAATCTATTGTTGCTGGTTGCGAATGGGACCCGTGTTTGTTCAAGCTCCAGGTCCCCCAAATATGTACGTCATAACCAGTGATTGCACCTTTACGCAAACGCTAATTGTCCTCAAACGTTGTGTGTGAATAGTAATTGTTGTTCTTCCCTAAAAGTTGATTAAACATTTCCAAAAGGATGAATACACATTAATTAACGTACAAAAATCACCTTAAAAGAAAAGTTTTATATTTTATTATGTTGTACTACTAAGTTAATGGCCACTTTCAAAGTAGAGAAAAAAACCTACCCGCTAACAAAGTATTTTCTTTTTAATTTTGCCTTTGTACATGTAGCAGATGAGCGACTGTCTGGCAAAATGGCGTCTAACATAAAAGTGTATACGAAGCTGAGTTATGTTATTGAATTCCTCCATACAAAAAAGGGTATCTACTGGCATTCATTGAAGTTTGTTGAGTGTTTACGGTGACCAAACAATGACTGTGTGCACAGTTAGGCGGTAGAATGTTGTGTGT